>QOVD01000479.1:0-20292 GCA_003521225.1 Tuber microsphaerosporum | reverse complement strand
AGTACACACTCACTCATTCACTCCTTCACTCACTCACCCACTCACTCACCCATTCACTCACTCGTTCCTCAAACCCACTCACCCTCAACACTCAGACATCCTTCCGCTCGCCCTCACTCACTCACTCACCCTGTTCTCAGGGCTTCTAGACCTCGCTGTATTGTCCTGAGAAACTGACCTGTTCCTTGGGTCTTCCTTCACAAACTGCCTCTCTTGTCAAACACACCCCCTCATCCATGCCAGTACGACTGTGCCCTCTACCTGGCATTGCCCTCATACTTCGCATTGCCTAGCCAGATGCAAGTCTGTCGCCTTTTGCACATCCTTCGGGACTTGCACTAGCGTCTGGTCCCCGAGATTGGCCTGGCCTAAGGTACAGGTACCATCTTGGGTCATTAAACGAGAGGTCAGACCCCGTATACACTCACTCAGCCGTACCCAGCTCTTAATTTGATTCGCCTCGATTCTAGCTAGGTATCCTTCGCGCACTTTGAACTATTATCCAAGTCACAGCTTTTTGGATGAGTTCACAGATTATCACCGTCCTTCTTTGGACCCGCCCCATGAAGTGAAGGACATGGCTGCGTGCCTGCGTCGGCGAATGACACCCGCAAGGCACATACATCTCTTGGTTCGTTCGCTTGGACTACTTGCAGCCCATCACTTTTACCGTAGGGAGCAGCAACCAGCAGCAGAGACCTTTAGGAAAAGGAAATAAGGTATTATCATTGGTACACGCAAATAGAAGGGAAAGTGCCCATAAGTGCACCTTCTTTCCCTGTTTCCCTAGATATCATCTGGTCTTTTCACGCACCTATTGCATCCCGCTAGCTACTCCAAATTAGGCTCGACCCAGACTTGCCCAGTCATACCAAAAAACCAGTCAACGGTATCGACTCTGCCCTCTTTGTTCTTCGTGCTGCTTGCTTGCTCGTGTCACACGGTTTCAATTTCTTGCCTTGACTTTTCAAACGTTGTTCCGCGTCCAATTTTCGGAGAAGCCGGCGGAGTGTGCGTTACATTTTGTGTTTCCGAAGCTATCAGAATGTGCGCTTCCTCTGCCATCTACCTTACATAAATACTGCTCCCAATGTCCCATATCGGCCCTCTTTTGATTCCATACCACAAAGGAGTTTCACTACATCTACATACCTGTTAACGGAGCTTCCTTGAGATTTGTTGAAAGATATATATCATCATAGTCTTTAGGAGCCTCGGGGAATTCGAAACTTTGTTAGAAGAGCATACGATATTTATCATGATCGACAATATCCCAGCGGAGCTGCTACTCAATATCTTGTCCTATCTAGACAATCTAGAACCAATCTCCAGTGCAAGCCATTCTCTTTCTCTTGCTACGAGAGACTTCCGAATCCATGCATTGCGTGCCCGTCTGGCTAGCATCAGTCATATCGAGCTTCTTATGCGGATATGGTCGCCTCCGACCTTCTTTAGAAGAAGGGGAGTATCTCCGTACGGCTCTGGAAGTTATGTCACTCGGCCGCAAGATCTTCACGATGTCCTCTGTGATCCCGATATGTTCAATCGGGTGGAGGCGTATCTTGGAAGCTTGGAGAGAAGGGCTTACGTTGCGGCGAGGGTAGCCGAGTATGTTATGACGATCGTTTCGTTCAATTCACTCCGAACAAGCGCAGAGAGGCATTCCTATGTTACAAGGATAGTCCTCGAATTATGGTCTCCTCAGGCGCGATTCTCTCACGATGTTGACGGACGCTGGCTCAATCTTGGTGACGATTCTGGTCTGCTAGATGTACATATTCAAGACGCATACGTTATGAATCTACCGAGGGATGTTCAGACTGCAATGGTCACAGTTTATGATGCTCTTGCCCAGAACCTACGACCTCCCTTCTATTCAACAGGCGGACGAAGACATGGAGGTAGAGTTTCAGAGGGAGAAGGAATTTGGTTGTATAGATTGATCGTCAAGGTAAGCTGTGCTCAAGTGTTTTGCAGGTACTAAGTATTGCACATGAAACCGATATTAACTATTTTGTGCTTTAGGAGGGAATGGATGCCGTCCTTGGGATGATTGAGCTGCGGGGCAATCGATAGAAAGCAAAGCACTTCAAGAAGCGATTTTACGAGTAAGCGGTAACACTACTATATCACAGATATGACATTCGAAGAGCAAGCCGATCAGAGACTGCTATGAAAGGGGGCCTGGGGGGGGGGTTTTTTTGAGAATTTAGATGAGGTTTTCTGGGGCTTTTTTTTCTTTTTCTTTTTCTGATATCTAAGCAACACCATGACCCCTTGGTGGGGCATTTCTTTAACTATCTAGAAGTTTTTGCTATGCTTTTTCCGTTTCGCAAGCCTTTCTTTTCCTTTTTACTACATTTTATGCTCTCTCCAGCCTGGGGTTTTCATTTTACTAGGCTTCACGGGTTCCCAACACACCCCTACACCCGATCGATTTCTCCTTCCTTACCTTCCCAAACCCGTTTTGTCTGTTTTCATTACTTTGTAGACGGGTACGCCCACGATCAGATCTAGATTTCTTCCTTTTTTAACGTTTCCCCCCACTTTCTATCTCCATTAATTGCCCCAAGACACATGAGTAGATCGTTTATCACGCCACCCCACCAACCCATCCCTATGCAAAAATATGTACTTTTAAATAATAAAAACCCTTCCCTCCCGGAATAACCTGAGGCAAACAGACAACCCTCTGAGAAGCTAGTTCTCGGGGAGGGAAAAAGAAAGAAAAAAAGAGGGCGCCTCTTACCCCCCTTCACACCATCTCTCCCCCAGTTCATTCCCCCCACCACACCCTCACCCCACAAGCACGAGCAAGCACTCAGCACCTCACCTTACTTCACCTCACCCAGGATCCAGAAACCCCCCCTCCCTTCCACACAACTTTCGAACGGAGAAGTAAAACAAAAAAGCACTTGTGCGCACTTTTCCTTGCTTTTCCCGCAAACCACTACGCACCGACCCATCGACCGAAGGGACGAATAACATAGCCCAGGCATTCCCCCAGCCGAAATACAAAAATGAGTGACTGAGGAAAAGAGGGAAAATGACGGAACGGTGACGAAACGGAGAGCTCGCAAATGACTTACTTACCAGCTGAGTCCGTAGCTGACTGACTGCCCGAGCTGAAGGTCCGGGTGGCCCAGTTGGCTTGCAGTCTATCCTGATCACAAAATATCACTCGTATCAACCAGTATTCTCTTTAAATTTTGGTGACAACATTCGTATTATTGTACTATATGCTAGGCTACCCAAATATCGTAATGGTAGTAGTACGTAACAATATTCTTAAATTATCGACTTCGGTAGCCTGGCTGACCTGAGAGAGGGGGGGTATGTGTGCAAGGTGCTGTTAGGATAATAAAATTATTGAAACTGTTGGGCGTGTTTCGAGGGTGCTGATGGGGGGAAGAGGGTTATTTGGTGTGTCCTTTTGGGTGGAAACGTCTTGTAATGTATGGGACTGCCGGGATGGAGGGTCCAGTAGGTGGGTAGGTAGGTTTGGTTTCGGGAGATGAATAGAGAGGTAGGTCCAGCTAGGTTGGTTTGGTTCGAGCTGGATTTTGGGGGGAGCTAGAGGGGGATGAGTGGATGAGTAGATAGTAAGTGAAGAGGTCTAGATTATTATGCAGGTGTATGATATTTGTATCGAACTGTTAGACTAACGCCGAATAACAGAGTGTGTGGAAACCACAGATGATAATAGGATGCAATGCAGGGCAATGAACAAATGAACAAGCGAACAGATAGATACAAAGAGATTTATCAGAATTATAACGATGATCAAGAAACAGGAAGGTACAAAGAGATAAGGTCTGACATGCAGGGGAGGAAATTAACAAAATGAGCGAATGGCGATCGGATGAGACTAGGGGCAAGTAAAAAAGAAACCGCGAATTGGCCCGAACTAAATAAATAACTTAGTGTCACGAAAGGAATATGAAGGGGGAAAAAAAAGCTGGAGAAAAATATAAACAAAAAATAAGATGAAAGATGAAAAATAAAAAATCGTGAGGAAAGGTGGACGCAGAATTTCATCTAGGCAACAGCTCTGCCGACAATCCTCTTATTACTGGAGGCCCTCTCTGTCTTCCCAGCCACGTGCAAAAAGCCAAAAGAGAACACTTTTATGTAACACAGTCACTGTTAATGCGTCACACCAGTAACACATGGTGACACAGGCACCGCCCTTGCGAGCTCCTTCCCCCTCCTCTCTCCCCTATCCCCTTTCCTTAGCCACTACAACAGTAATGCTTTCATCAAGCCCCGTTTCTCTCCTCCCTCTCACTCTTTCTCACTTTGTACTCTTCTACTCGATCCTCTTTTTCCCTTCCTCCAGATGAATCAATCGACTGCTTCCTGTGCTTGAACCACGTTCGCGGGCATTGCTGCTTCTACCGATCCACTTCCCAATAATTAAATCTTTCTTTGCACTGCTCAACTCCTCATTACACCCCTGCACTGCAAAGCCCGGAGCGTTCAATCTTGGCCAGTTCACATAAAGTTTCCCATGTTTCATGATAAAATTGGTCGCCCAGAAAGCCACGAAAAGCCAGAAGAGAACAAATATCCTCATGCTCAACAAGCTCCCGTCAGTAGTACGCGGCAGCACAAAGGCCGCGAGTTCCAGCAAAATAGCTCCACAAAGAACATATGGGATACTCTGAATCATTATCGGGCGGCGATCAATAAACAATAGCGAGGACATGGCGGTTGCCGAGGGAAGGTAGACCCCCAAAAAGAGATCGTACGCATCCTGTCGTGGCCCATCACTAAAATTGTTACGGAAATATCGGGTGATAGAGTTCGATAGATCCGCAATAGCTCCAGCCTTTGTTCGTACTCCGGTTCTTGTAAAATCAGTTTTCAGCGCTCCAGTGCCAGAATACGCCCGGCTCACAACATCCGCATTGTCAGCCCAAGCTAAAGAAAGAAGCACAATATCTTGTCAGTAGAGTTCCGCACTCTCCCAATAAACCCTGTATGCCGACTTCCGACTCACCATTCCTAAATATGACTTCAAAGTTATTGAAGGATGCGGTATTTTCTCCTTTCTCAAGAACACCTGCATCAATCATCTGGCGATTCAGGGTCCACCGGGCTAGCATGCTCTGTACAACGTTTGTCCTGTCCAGGCAGTCCATGCAGTTCGTTCTAACAACGCTTTTCTGATAGTTCCGAATGTCACTCGACACACTCTTTCCCTCAACAGAATGAAAATATTGTTGGTCATATAGGCCATCGCCTAGTTGTTCAAGCAGTAGTTGCGCCCTGTGCCATTTCATTCCTTTGCATTCATGGTGAAAATCAAAGTAGACATAGTGTAGCTGGTCAAGCATACTAGCCCTTTTTGCGGGTTCAATTTTTCGAACCCTTTCGGGAGTTTTCGCAGAGCCCCCTTTTTCTTCTACAGGTGAAGATACAAGTAGCTTGACAATGTGTTCATACGCTGCTTTAACTCTTTGTTCTCGACCTTTCTGGTTTACCAAGTTAACCAGATAGTTATCTCCATATAACCTGATCTGGTCATCGAAATGCTTTCTTGCCGAGTTCATAGCAGAATCCACACCCCTGACCTGGAGCTGCGGGGTGTAACGCAGGTTATTTACCTCTGCCCAGTACACCGGGACACTCCCCCTAGTTTGAACATAACTGAAAACTTTGACTTGTTGGGTTGAAGCCTTGCCTCCCGAAGCTATCGAATTTTGATCATATCCTCCAAGGCCACCAGTAGAGTCACCAATGATAACGATCTGCTCGGTTTCATTGAAATTTGCAACGTTTCCAGACTCGTCTACTCCACGTGTAAAGTACCTAGTCCCTGCTCTATGTCGCGACTTTCGAGTGATAAGTATGAAACTCAATGGGGTGGACTTAAGTGTAGTTGTTATGATGCTAAGGAAGCCAAAGAATACGGGCAAAATGAACGGGTCCACCTGATAAGGTTAGCATCCGTAAGCACAACATGCTGCCTGTTCCAATCGGAGAATCTTAATCCGTGTGAAATAGCATCCAAGGCTATGTTTAGAACCAACAATAGTCCATGACGGAAGTGGTAAAGTTTAGGGTGTCTTACGGCCGGGTTCGAACTACGGAGATCAATCAAGTCTGATTGTATGTACCGATTCCAGAAAAAACGTTCATCCGCCTGTGTGTCCCTCAAGAGGGTCAAAAATTAGCACCTCCCCCAGCCCCGCGGATTCGCTAAAAGCCTCGGTAACAATAAGCAGTAACATACCTGCTGCCATAGGGGAAGTGAGGTATCCGCGGAGGATTGGCGCTGGAACGAGTTTGTCAAATCGAAGGAGTACGAGAAATACATGGGCCCAGTACGCAGGTGAGTGCGTAAAAGAGACAAGTAGGTATCCTCGTCCGGGTCCTAAAAATAACGGCCAGCGTCCCCCCAATCTTAGTACAGCAGTACCACCTCGACCCGATCTTGCCAGGTCCAAAATCGGGATTAGGAACACAAAAGAGGGTACAAAAGACGTACGTGTAACTGTCTTTCCTGCAAGGGCAGAAACTCTGTGGCCTGGACTTTATACACGGCGTGTCCTCGGACGCGCCCGACCAGCATAGCCTTAGTTATAATAATGATATACTTATCTACGCGATACGGGTGGTAGATGTCAGCCCAGAAACCCTAGGCAAAACTCTACAATCTGCAGCAGCTGAATCTCGGGTACTCGACATACAGACTCAGGCTCAGAGGTACCGAAGAAGCGAGGGGGACCCACCAAGACGTAGTCGAATAACTCCCAGCACCCCAGCAACGCTACCCATCCGCTTCCCCCCCAAAATTGGCGACTCGACGAGACGCATGTCCCCAGAAGGACGGTCAATCACAAGAGCTGGAGCATTTGGAGAGGATGGTGAACCAAAAGTGTAGCGTGACGCTGACCCTGTGACGTTGATATCACGAAAGGGATTAACAGGAGCCATAGTGACTGAGCTATCCGACCAGTTTCCAGAGGAAGATGAGCTTAATGAAAGAGAGTGTGTAGGTGGGTCTTTGGCATTTATTCCTCACCGACTATTGCGGTGGCTGAAGTCGAATGAAGGGATGGCTTGAGTTGAGGAAAGGGTAACAAGTAGTGAGGCTGGAAGGAGTGTCTGTGGTTCAGATGGGTGTCCTGCTGCAAGGCTGTGTAGCCATTTGAGGGAGGCTTGGTAAGTATTCCTGCTTTGTCAGCAGAGTGGCATTGCTTACGAGGTGAGGAAAAGTGGAGTTCACTCTCGCTATTTTGCAACCATAACTACTATCATAGGACTAACCGACTTTTTGCATTCTAAGAAAGAATGACCATGGATGATTCCAGCCGTCTACTTATACAACACCTCGATCGATGCAACGGGGGACGCCCTGGCACAGTCGACTGCAGCAAAAACCGGCAGACGCCCAAACCATGATAACAGGAGGGTTTTTTTTATTTATTATATTAAATTTTTATTTTTATTTTTATTTTGTTAGGGCTAAGGGCTTAATTGCATTTTTCGGCCTACGCTATTCTAAGGCGTTCCCCCCGTTGCATCGATCAAGGTATGTACTCGAGTAGACGGCCTGAACTGTGATACCAGTATGCCTAAATAGAGAGTTTGCGCAAGGAGACCTAATTAGGTGGTAGAAAAACGGGTTATTTTCAGTTCACCTAAAAGTCTTGGACACCTAGGTGGATGGCGAGACCTGAGAGAAGTGTAAAATAGGGCCTTTCAGACCTGAAGACATTTGATCGCCGCAGAACAATAAATCAGCAGTGACACAATACATTTCGACCATTTAGATGTTTTCTAATATTGGGACAGAATCCAGGGAGATATTCCCTTCATGAGCCAGGTACTATCATGACCTCCTTAAATTCATGGCCTCCCCAAACTCGGACACCCAACTTGCGCGGCCCAAGATCCGGGGGATCTTAGCCCACATATTCTACTGTCACCCGGCCGCTAAGCTACCTAGATCTGTTGCGCAAACTCATTCTTGCACCTAGGTCTATTTTCCGCTGACCGCCACCTAGGTCCCCATGCGCAAACTCTCTAATATCAAACTCATAAATTTAGTGCCTGACGACTTGGTTGAAGGTTAAATCTCACTGACAAAGGCTCGCCTTATATGCTTATGTAATCTCGCTGTAGGATCGAGGGCATAATATCACTCGGCTTCATCGTGTGGGGCTCATAATTGCATCCACAGTCACTTCGTTCTTTTCTTAATACAATGATAAGCCCGGTAAAGGTGAAGGTAATCGTGCACACAAGGAACACCGACATTAATAGGTTTAGCTGTTAATGTTTTGGTGTTGCTCCCAAGGATACCGTTTTCGGCAGCGCAAGAACACCCTCAACTTTTCACTTGCAACATGGAAAAGTTATTTATCCGAGCACCATGACTCTAACGTTGCACCAGCGAATTCTGAACCCAAATTTTCTCCGCAGACATCGATTATTTGGTCCTTTGTTCGGGCGTCAGGCATCAGTTAGTGCATTAGATGAAAAACGAAATCCCTAGCCTTAAGCTCGTATTTTCCTCCCCACCTATCTCTTTTCCTTATAGCTGTCAATATTGGGCTGACGGTCGGAGTTTCTTCAACGAATGCGGGTGCTGTCGTTATACCGGGATGCGTTGAGATCTATAAGATGTGATATTCGCATGATTTTTGCTCTAGACTATCGGAACTCCTGACACGATGGGCTGACAATCGGATTAAGTGATTGAAAACCCAGCCACTAAATCCGAGATGGGTTCGTGGGCACGCCAGGAGTTTGAGAGAAATAGGCATGTAGAGGACTTAGTGAGTGCCTTGAATTGATACTCTCGCTCTGGTTACGAGTTTGGTATAAGGCATCATGGGCGAGTGCTTACTTCTGCTTCTAGGCTCACATACGTTATTTGATTTCGGTAAGATAGAGCTGAGCAAAGCACATCTTTTCCTATCTTTCATAACCCTAACTTAAGGATTTAGAATGGTAAGAAAGATCTCGAGACCATGACTCGGTATACCATTCGGAAGCCATGACGGTCTCATTGGATACCAGCCCTGGTAGGAGGCTCGCGCATATCGCTTTTGGATAGACTGTTTCTGGCAGTGGCGTCATCCATAGGAAATGCGTTAATCAGATATATACATCGAAAGAACTAGCTAGTAGGCTTGACGTAAATAGGAATTCGACCATTTCACCGTTTCTTGAATTTAAACCTAAGCTCATCATCACTATCCTCATCACTCCCACTCTCATCCCTCAGAACTAAGGTCCTCTGTTTCTTCCCGGCGCCAGCTCTTGACCCTTGCGCGACCGCCCCTCTCTTTGTTCCTTGGCCTGTGATGGCTAAGCCTCTCGTTCGTGTTGCTAGAGTGTGGGCCTGTGCCGTGCCTTGGGCTCTTGAACGGTCACTAGGGCTAAGGGCTTGCATAGAATCATTATTGTCTTCTTGGAAATCATCAACCTGTTGCAGTCGCTGTGCTGGTGTTTTCTGGTTCTTCTTTGCTGAGGGCGTCTCTTCCTCATTGCCCAACCAGTATCCTATTTACTCATTAGCTGCTGTCAACAGCCAGAGAAACCAGAAGCTTATAGTACCATCACCGATTCCATAATCCCTTCCCTTATGTTCAACAAGATTGACCATGACGTGGCTTCGCATAGCCCTCATACCCCCGCCTCGCCCAGGTCTCACGAATTTCTTAAAATTCTTGCGTCCATTCCATCTGTCTTCCCACCTAGCCCCTTGGTCCCCATATCCATCTCGCGAAGGCTTGTCAGTCCTTGGTTTGACTTCCATTACCTCAACGATAGCTAAATTCTTTAACTGGTCGACGTCCAGCCCCTCCATTGCTGTTAGCTCCTCCTCTTTGGCCACTCTAGCCGCCTCCTCTTCTTTTTCTTTAATCTCTCGAGCTTTAATAATGAAAGGGTCTTCATCCTTCTGTACCTTTTTCCCCTTGCCCTTTAGGGGTACAGTCTTGTCAGGCATCTTGTTGGCTGGCTCAGGTTTTGGAAGTGGCTCTGGGGGGGATTCTTCAAGCGATTCTCCCCGAAGAGCACGCTCTTCTTCTTCAATCAATTTCCGACGCTTTACCGCCTGCGCCCCAGGGAGAAGGTCCATAACATCCAGGGGCTGTCCCTGCTCGTCCTCGGGCTCGATAGACCTCTTTCGGGATCTCGGGCCCAGCGGAGCTTCGAGATGTGCATTGTGAGGAGGCTCATCGGTTTCTACTGGCATATTACTGAAACTGGCGCTAGGCCTGGACAACGAAGACCCGGACTGTTTAGCAGGCGTGAGTTTAGCAAATTCCGTGATGCTAGCCATAGGGCCTACCTGTGCTGAAGCTCTAATGTCGCGAGGGACAGGTGTGCTAAAGCTCTGACCCGATGTCAATTGGGTAGAAGCCGATTGCACTTGAGCTGGTGCTGGCGGGGGAAGATCCAAGGGATCCATGGAAAATGGGTCTATTAGTTTGGGTATGACCCGAGTCCTTGTCTAAATGGAGAATATAAGCTTGAGTAATTCTGGGTGAGCCGGTTGAGTACATACTCGTCCACGACCACGTAAAGCAGGACGGGATGCCCCAGATGTTTCACCCGAGGAAGGCGGTAATGGTGTCTCTTCAACGATTGACTTCTCAAGCTGTATGGGCGATCCATTGTATACATTTCTTGGTGCTTGAGGGGACTCTAATGAATAGTTAGAATTAAATTTCGATCTACTTGGAGAGGGGATCCTAACCCGGGGCTATCTGCCGAGCTGTGGGTGAAAAATCTTCGTCTAACGGCTTCCTAAGGCGACTCGTGTCACTTGTTAGGATGATATCGAGGAATTCATTTTGCTCAACCATCCGATATCCCAATCTATTAGATCATAACGATTAGTCCGGCTGAAGTCAACAAAGACGGACCTATAAGCATTCATGCTGTGCTTTCGAATGACCCACATTTCTTGGACTCTGGTTGAGAGATGGTTCTCCCACTCAGGGTTTTTCTTTGCAATAAATCTCACAACCGCAACATTTGTCCCATGACCTCGTTTTCTAACAAATTCAACCAACTCTTCTGGGGTAGTCTCTCCTAGCCGCACATCATATCTTTCCAGTTTTCCATGCGCATCAGTAACTGGCCCTAAAAAATTGTTGTACTGGAGATTGTCGCAGAAAATAAAGGTATAGCCCTCAAAAAGATTTCTCCTCGCTTGATCTGGCCTATAGAGACTTGAAGGTGGATTTCCAGGTTCATTGTTGCTCGGGGGTAGGAACTCCTCGGGGTTGGGCCAGTTCGCGTCAAAATCCTGTTCCAGAGCCGACTGTCTCCCGTCCTGGGGTATACTAGCAGCCTGAGCAACTGCATCGAGATAGGAGCTTGCCACAATGGATTTGCCATTGATGAGAGCCTGTAGGCCTATAGCCGTATTGCGTTTTGAAGCAACAACGTGTGTCGTAGAGCGAACGAAAGTAGCTAAGGTCTTGATTCCAAGAGCCTCCACTTTATTTTGGTATGGAACCATGCTCCTTTTATCTTTTCTATCCTTTGAAGAGAGAGACACCGAGAAGACGATCGGGTCCCAATATAGTCTGCAAAGAAACCCTGTATTAGTCTAGACGTAGGTAAATAAAAGTTAAAAGATAATGTATGACCTGAAGGCTGGTTCATATTTTCCGAGGTGGATATGGTATGATTCTTCGTCAAGGGTTACCGTTTGATCACGAATTTCTTGTCCATCGATTCTCGTTCCGTGCTTTGTCTTGTGGTCCGTAACCTTTAGGCTTGGGCGAACGTTTAACTTAAGCTGTGGGGATGATAAAGTTATTAAGACAAACTTTCCGTCTCCATTGTTGTGGTGGAGCCACCTACCCCGTCACCTTCTTTTACATCTCCAACTTCAATCAGCAGGTGTATCCGTGAGATGGACTTTTGCGATGGAAGCGACAGGTTAACGTCCTGAGAGGGCGTTCGTCCGATAGCGAATCTCTGTTTTGGCCTGAGCCAGAGACGCTTGCCACCCAGAACTTCACCCTCGCACTCTATAAACCACATGCTGGAGGGGTGGGAGTTTGCGAGTGGGAAATACACGAACACAGGACGAGAAAGCTGAGTTCGAGTGGAGACTAAAAGCTGCCTGAGGAGCTGTGGTCCTGGGTAGACGCGACCGACTCAACTCGCGGCTCATGAGGGATGTTCATCCACGTGACTGGAAGTGATTTGCGCCAAGCCCTCACTTGCAGGAGTTCGCGGTAACTGTGATCATGCAGAACATAATGGCATCATCTATTCTCACGCATGTTTGATATCGAGTGGTGCTTTGTGCAGTATAATACTCGTACACTAACGGTACTGTACTGTACAGGTACTGTTCAAACCATAACGGTTAAGGAATATAGTCAGTCGCTTCCCGTTCAATACGATCACCATGTTCTGGGCTGCATTTGCTCCTGTGATTATTTCCACATCCCCCTTCGATGAGGTTGTCACCGGGTGCCCAACCATCTTTGTCCCGAGCATGTGCAGTACTCTTTAGAGTGATAGTCCACTCGAGTAAGTCATGCTACTTGTACAGATGGTTTCAGTTGATGTCTCTCGTTACCGGTATCACAGCGCCTGGTATAGTAGGTTGGTGGGGTGACCCTGAGCTGTTCGGTGGGCTACCCGGCCGCCGGTGTGAAACCGTGCTGAAGGGGATACGCGGGGCCTTTGTTTGCCCCGCTGTGACGCAGCAAGAATTGACTTCCCCTCAGACTCTGGTGGGGTGTTCCTGTTCCGCCTTCGAAATAAATAGACACAAGATTCCCCCACATCGGACGTGCAAGCTTAGCTGCTCGAGTACTTGTTCCACCCGAGAGCCTCTCCTCACATTCCTATTGATATATACCATTCAATCTTGATCTTCCCTATCGTCAGCCAACCAACTCTTTCTTTCAACCTCCGTCCCATACTCTGTAAACAAACGCCACACTAAACCGCATAACAGAATAACCATGGCCGATACAGTTACTGCCGACGAGCTTGCCGCTTCTCCGATCAAGGAGCGCCAGAATTCTCTGGAGAATGGTGCTACTCGACGAAAAGTCAGCTCTTTGGGATACGGGGTCTTGCTAACTCGTTTAAAGCTTTGGCACATCGCCCCGACCGGGGGGAGCTCGAAGAAAGAAACATCCTACACACTAGGGCTGAAATTTCGGAACGCCAACAAGGTAGCCAGATATCGGTCCAGATTATGGGATGAGCTAACATTGACCTAGAACTCGCGAAAGCTATGGCCCAGAGGCCAGAGAGAGATGACCTTGTACAGCGTACGTTTAGGGCTACAAACTACTCAATTTCTCTCACTAACAAAGCCTCCGGCGAGGGCCATCAGGGAATATTTTACCTCACAACCCCAATGTAGCACCAGCACTCGTTGCACACCAACGGGAGTTAGAGAAGAACATGCTCGAGCGTGATCTCAAGGTATTTTTACCTCTGCATCATCGCCGCTCTTTATCACCACATTTACTAACAATCTGCAGGAGAAGCTTTCACACCGTCCAGAGCCTCAAGAGGTTATCCAAAAGGGCATCTTGAAACGTGAGTAGTTATTTACAACCTAGCGTTTCGAAAACCTACTCACCAGGACCTTCCCTGAACCCCACAGCCGACGAAGACCCAACCAATCCTCGCGAGTAAGAGCCGATTCTGGATTCGGCAAACCTCAGGCTTCATTACTTACCTTAGGCGCTGTGTGCTAAATACTGGCCCTACCTAGTGGTTTGAAATATCCTTTTACTGAGTGTTTCAAATGTTTTTCTTCTCTCTCCGGGGGTTTGGATTTTCGGATGCCCGAAGCCAATACCCTATATTTGCGTTTGGTAGGAATGGACATTGATGCGGCGAGGTGCCCCCGTGTGCTCAATTACCCCAATGTGCTCATCTCTCTTTACGAAAATACAATAGCTATACTTGTTATCCCCATTGACACTACTCGACCAGATAGTGATATCCCACGTCAATCTCACTCAAACGTCCCATGGCCAAAAGTACTCCTATTTACCATATACCATGTGGAGTTGTATGCAGATCTGACCTGTATTTAAGCTATTGCTGCCGCTTAGACACAGTGCCAGGGTGACGTGAAATTTGTTGTAAAGGCGTTAAAATCCTCACAATAGAATATCAGAGGTAGCTTCCTCGAGGTTCACTAGCTTACGGCTCTGCTGGTAGGGCCACTGCGTAGGCTTGGGGAGTATAGGAAACCTAGCGCCAATCGTGGACTTCTGCTCCCACGACATCGCAAGGGGCTCGCTATCCAAGGCATACGCACCCGCCGGGATCCGCGGGGGCTGCGTAGCTGTAAGGCAGTCTGGTGTTATTGAAACGTGCGCTGCGGCTTGGGATTTGAATACCATTTTCATGTCCATGCTGGACGATGTGGTTGCGGTGTACGCACGCCGAGAGGGGATCGTGAGGGGTTGCTCGAGAGGAATTTGGTGCTTTGCAAGAAGGAGGGGAGCATTGTCGAGAGGTTCTTTGGTGTATAAGGGGGTACGAGAGTGAGGTCAAGGGATATCTCAGGATGGGCTACACATTACACATAAGTGTTGGAAGGTTCGGATTTTCTCAAAAGGTGTTTAAGGGAAAATCTAAGCTAAATGCAATGCGCATTCCATGTAATCGCCCCGAGGGCTAGAAATTAAGAAAGAGACCTCTTGATACTAGCTAACCCGCTCAAATATCTGACCTGTCAACTCCCAAGACAAAGTATAAAGAGGAAAACAAGACGCCGCCTAGACTTCGTAACTATCAAAACAAAACCATTCTATCATGAAATTTAGTTCAGCTCAAAGAAATCCAAGTCTAAGTGTTGAAATTCGGCATTTTAGCTTCCTCATGATCCTCGGAATTACGGCTTCTGGAGCCAGATTTTCTTTTCTCCTTCCCCTTCTTATCCTTCTTGTCGCTCTCCTTCTTGGCTGCATCCGCCACCAGCTGTTCAAACACCCCTTCTGGAAATTCTTCATCGGGATCACGTTCCGCCTAAGGCCTGTTAGTGAAAAAGTGTTCCGGAGGCGGGGCCACCCAAATGCTAGGGGCAATACGTTTTTGAAAATAGTTCCAATCATGATCAAGGCGTGAGCCCTCTCGACTCTCTTATTTAGAGGGACGTTTTTATCGTTCAAAACCTTATCACAAACCTCCCTGTCGAATATATTAGTAAGGGAATTGGCGGGAAAGCTGATTTGTTTAAATGCTTACCTGAGAACGCTCTGGATTTCGAACTTGCTTCCTCTCCAAGCCGCAGCTAGGATCTTACCGGTCACTTTCCTCTCGTATTCAGCCTTCTTCTCATCGGTCCAATCTTCGCCTCCCTTCTCCTCCATCTTTGCCATTTCTTCCATGGTCATCTGTGCATCTATAGCCGTAGATATAGTCCCCCACGTATCTTTAACAATATTCCCTTTGTCCTTGAGTCTACTAAAAAAACCGCTGATTCCGAGAAACTTTTGAGATTTGACAAAAGAAGCGCCTTTAGAAAGGTATGTATTGCCGATAGCTATCATAAATAATTTCAATAATGGTCTGGGTGGATGAGCTATGGGGGACTTACCATGCAAAATATCAATCCCGAAACTCTCCATCTTAAGATTTTCAACCTCATATTTAGTCTTTTCATTGAAAGAGTGCGTAACCTCGACACCTTTATCTGTTTCGGTCCAGACACAAATTCGATCCACTAATTTCTTAGCCAAGGTATCGACTCTCTCCTGTCTAATCTTTCGCCTTTCTGCTTCATATGCTGCAAGCTCCTCGCGCTGCTCTTTACTCAACCCCTTTTTCGCCCTCTCCTTCCGTTTTAAGTCCTTTTCCTCCTGGGTCATGCCCTCAGCGTCCATCCGGGCGTCCTCCTCCGATTTATCCATTAACATCTGCCTAGTCGGTACGCCTCTCGGACGGGGTGTAGAAGCTCTCGATATAGGTGGAGAAGTGAACGGAACTTTCTCTGACTTTTCGGCTGGACGAGCGAGCGGGTCTAGAGGAGGGGGTGTCACTATAGGATCAGTCTGGGACGAGGAAGTAGGAGGCGCTTCTTGGTCTGTCGCAGGAGTAACAGAAGTTTTCTTCTCAGAGGCTACAGTATTTGATGGACCAGCTTCGCTCTCAGAAGTTTTTTTTTCTTCATCACCACTCGCTAGCTCGTCCTCTTCGGCGTCCTTCATTGTGATTTCCATCGTCCTCGTCAGGTCTTTCATGAGCGAGATTTCACCAATCCTTTCAATTTAGAAAAATTAACTTGCGCTCTGAATAAATAAAACATAATAGTTAGTGAAGAAGGGGCTTTACCAATCCACAAAGGCGTCGCCTCCAAATATCATACTGAAAAACTCTCCAGGATCCTCTAAAAAACGTCAGCGCATTAACCCCAATAAATTAAATTACCATGAAAAGCGTGAAAGAAAACCCTACCAAAACCGCTATCCGGAACAGCTCGTTCTTTCCCAAATTTATCATACTGCCTCCGCAAATCGCTGTTGCTAAGGACTTGGTATGCTTCGCTAATCTAAAAAGTTTTTCCGAGTCAGACTGAAATCTATAGCATTTTCCTAGGCAGGTTGACAAAAGGAATCCTGACAGCTTGAAACTTTTCTGCCGCGGTCTCGTCATCAAGGTTTTTATCGGGATGTAACTTTATCGCAAGCTTGCGGTATGCCTTCTTAACCTCGAGTTCACTAGCTGTCGGCGATACCCCAAGGGCATCATAGTACTCTGTTTCCTTAACCATTTGGAGTCGATGAAAGCAAGACCTGAAAGAGGGGGTGGGGTAAAGTAGGGGTGAAAGACGAGAGGCAAACAACTACCGGTAGAATAAACGCGGCCAAAAAAACCGGACAAGAGGTGGGGCTAGGACAAGTGACGTTGTGCAGCCCAATCAAGTTGGACCCCAGCTGGGTGACTCAGCAACCGCAAAGTTCACCCCCAATCATTTGCACGTGGCATCCCGTGATTTCCGCAAAAAAGGTACGTATCATTAGTATGATACCATTAGAAGCATCCGGCCCCAATTTATTCACTGTTTGTATTTCTTTCAAGGGCCCATCTAAATACTAATACCCACTCATAACAATGCACAGCACCGGACACTTTGTAAAGGAGTGCTTCAGAGCCAGGCAGGAGCTTCAGCTATCTGGTTCGAGAAGCTTGTGCGTCAGTGCAACAGTTTCTCGGTATGCTCAACAAAAACACCGGCACATTCGCATCTACCGTACCAGTAAAGGAAGAGGGCACTCCGATTACAGAAGCGCTCAAAACTCCACCACTACCATCGGACTGCCCAATTACAGAAATGATGATGTACTTTCCATTTTCACCATTCAGCTAAGCTAATGTGGAAATTCAAACTACAAAAAAAAAAGTCTAGAACTAGCTTCTCCTCGAATCGCCAGCCTATTTCTCTCCATTCTTAGCCATACGAATGAAGCACTGCTCATAGGCCTCATGGATTTCCGGGACCGTGTAGTTGTATTCCTTGAGCTTATTGACGAGCTTAGTGGAGTCAAGTTCACAGTTAGACCTTCCAGCCTTGATGACCTTGCTCTGCTCCTCAACGGAGAAGTTCTTCCATTCAAAAGAAGGGCGGACATGTTTCTTGAACAGGGCAAGAACTTCGTTGTGCGAAATGGCACCAGGGTTGGTCTAAAAGGAGGATAAGTCAGTGAGGTTCATAAAGTAGTTAGAGAGAACTCACAAAGTTATAAACACCGAGCTCATTGTTCTCAGCGAGAATGATGGACGCTGGAAGGAGGTCAGTGAGGATTGTGTTTGACTAGAATACTAGTTAGTTCACAAGTAATATGTTCAAACACAAGTAACACTTACATTAGGGATATCAACAACTCGGTCGTATTTGGTAATCTTTGTGACAAAGTTTCTTCCATGCAAGTCATCCGAAACCGGCATCCTAAGTCTAAGGATTAAGACATTGGGGTAGTGAATCATGATCTGGTGTTATAATTAGCATATTGGGTTTAGGAGAAGATTAATCAGGAACAAACCTCCTCAACCTTGGACTTGGTAGCCGAGTAGAAAGATCCATCAAAGTTTGCTGGGTCTTCCTCTTTAAAGCTTGCACCACCAATGGGATGCTTATCGTCGTAGTGGTAAATGCATCCAGTGGCAAACACAGTGCAATGAATGTTTCTCAAGAAACAGCAATCGGCCAGGTTCAAAGTACCAATCACATTAGAACGAATTGTAGCCTCCCTGTTGTCCTCACACCAGTCGACATTGGGTCTTCCGGTGCAGCCAGCAGCGTTGAGAACATGAGTCGGCTTGACCTCATCAAGCAACCTGGGAACCATAAGCTACAATGTTCCCCCCCCGAAAACAATACCCTGAAGTAGAAGGGAAATGTCAACTTACTTCAGAACAGATTCGCGGTCCTCCATTCTCACAGTTGTAGTCACAACCTCTTTGCCCTGACTCTCGAGAATTGTCTTCAAATGGCCAGCAACCCATCCATTTCCTAACACTCATTATTAGCACCAACCGAACCATCAGGAAAAATGTTTTTCCCCACCACCCCAGACCAAAAACTTGTGTCTCGGTGTCGCGAGAACCATTTTGTTAATGATTTTGATATCAGACGCAGAAAAGAGGATATTTGGAGGAGCAATTGATCAATCGAAGAGTGTTAGGAGATGGTTGAGAAAGAATCGAAGAAGCGGGGGAGAAGCTGAGCTGTTAAAAAAGGGTTCAAGAGCCCTGTGAACGGCCTAGTCGCTCACACCAGGCAGGGGTGGTTGCCGCCCAACGCAGGCGAGTTGGTAATCACTTTCTTTCATGCATTCATACTAAATTTGCTTCCCCAAGCAGGGCAATCTGAATTCACCTACCCCATAAAGCAAAGCCCTAGGCCCAATAGGCATCCAGAGTAATGCTATCCCAACTACAGCAACCACAGCGGGAGCTGGAGCAATTGAACCTCATGCTAAGACGTCCAAGACTCCCTTCTTGAGGTAAAAGGGGGAATCACCCCGTACCAAAATTGGCTTTCGATCCTCCGCCGAGACAAATGCGAAGAAAAATACCGCGCAAACTTGAATAATTGGAGAGTGAGCTTTGTTGTTGAGCTTCCCTTTCTCAGTAAGGTCTGCAAATTTTTGTTTTTTTTTCCGTCCCGGAAGAGGGGCTGTGCTTTTGGCTCACTTTCCAGAGAAGGGAATTTCCCACTACATAACACATGATCCCGCTATTCAAGTTTTTACGGTACAATAGCCCTTACTGGGAGAGGCAACACTAATGCCTTGGCGTGAGGTTCAATTATTCCAGTTCTGACGGCCCCTTTATTTTATTAAAATAGACTCCAAAGGTAATTTGTACGCAAGGTGCCCCCGACATTCACAGAGGATCACTCTGGAGGTCCAGAGCTCAGCGAGTAAGCTCCTGGACAGCCCCGGCGCAACGGCTTGGCTATGCAGCTAGAGAACTTTCAATGTAGGAGCGGTGGGGGGACATGCTTAATATCCCACCCCGTTCTTCGCCATCAATATGGACCTCATCCAGACCAAAACACAGCTGCTCTTGAAGCGGTTAGAGGACGGGCAGAAGAATAGCAAGTAATTTTCAAAAGAAAAAAAACAATCCTAAGTAAGGCGTAGTTCTTTCGGTTCTCCGGGTCGGCATTTGTGAACCGCCCTTTCACGGGCCACTATCATAGGGGCATAGTCGTGCCCGAAAAGTTAGGATATCCCTAGATAACAATCATGCTCAATTAGTTTAACAGCAATAAAACAATGATACTAATTCAATCAAGAACAGATGACACTTGATATTATAAACTCTAAAGAAATCCTGCTGGTATCCCATGTGACTACTATCTACATCCAAAACCGCTTAAATTCATAGAGATATTTGAAGTGTCTAAGAAGCTATGCAGAGATAATTAAAATACCCTTCTCCTTTGCCTTCTCAAACAATTTAGCAATAGTATAAGGCCTTTTCTTTCACTCTAGGAAATCATTTAGTAATAGCTCCTTCAAGTATATATATTAGTGAAAAGTTCAAATTTGTCCTATACTTTACAAAGGGTAATATTATGAGAAATAAAAGAGGTTTTAGCTTTATTATTAACAGTTAATACATAGTATTACTTATTATTATAGATAAATAATGCTTTATTTGCCGATGTATTATTGTATACTTTATTTTTACGGTAAAAGTCTTTAATGCCACAACCTCAGAGCAGATATATCTACAATGCCACAATACCCAAAACTAGTTTAGTTTTGACCATAGTCTATGCCTTCCACTAATTTGCCCATACCCTAATAGTTATTC
>QOVD01000478.1:0-51598 GCA_003521225.1 Tuber microsphaerosporum | reverse complement strand
TGGAGGAAAAGAAGAAACAAACATACCGTGGAGAAGGACTATATCCAACGGCCTCCATCTATCCTCACCAGAGGCATTCCAAGCACCCGGGGCGATACTCTCAACACACGAAGGGCTCTTAATATCATCACTAATATCAATTCCAGTAAGAAGCTCAATAGGCAAGATATCCTCGCAAGGAATTAAACTGCGAAGTAGTAGGATATCCGAACCACAACCGACATCAATGAGGCTCCGGAGACCCCCGGAGAATTGCTGTTGGGTGCTAACTCTGCGCAGTATTGAGTGGATAGTGAAGCGGCGTTGAAGGTATTGCTGTGGGTTGAAAACAATCTGCGGGAGAGGGGCCCTGGTTGGGGGAGTAGCAGGAGGTTTGCCAGCGGTGTCTTCAAGTTCATGTTCCATAATGACTACTTTTGTCGGTCAGAGCCGAAGTGTGCTGGGAGAAATTATTGGTAGTGGTTGTGTTGGTTGATGTGTTGGTTGCCGGGCGAGTGGAGGGAAGGAAGGAAAGGATGTACGAGAGAAAGGTAGAGGCTGCCCACAAAGCGGTTAAGCCCTGGACAAGCCCGCCTTTGCCACAGTTCCCTCACGAAAAAGATAGTTTCAGGCCCCGAAATTAATTCACAATGAAATGACTTGCTACTGTGAGGTATATATTTACAAGGTTTTATTAAGAGGGCTGGTAGAGTCATGAGATATTCCGACTTTATTGAGATGGGTCTATGATACAAGGGTGTAGCCTAATTCCAACCGGAAAAACAATTATGCGAAACCTAACCCAGCTTAGTCATTATCCTAGTCTGTAAATATTGACATCACTGCGCATTAATTCTTTTACATCCCTTCGTTTTCACTACGGGTATTCACTTTGCGACCAACGCTGGTCGGTTGCGCCTCGTCTCGTCCTTTCACCTCATCCCCATCTCACCTCATCCCATCAGCACATTCGTGAGATCAAAAACAGGCTAGCCGAACACCCGCAATTCCAAGGAGGCAATGCCTTCCCAAACCGACGCGGCGCGCGCTGCCGTAACCAACGAAAACCCACCGCCCGCCAATCCCGCCCCAACTTCACAAGACCTCCTGGACAGCCAAGCCCGCTACACAATGCTCCGCTACCGCACCTCGCTAGGCATCCTCGTCGTAGCGCCGGCCCTGATCCTCCTCCCCCCGCGTAAGATGGACATCTTCACCTTCGGCCTCGGCGCCTCTTGGGTCTACTGCCTCGGCGAGGTTGCGGACCAGCACGGCCGCGATCCCTGGCGTGGGTTTAAGCGGTATGAGCAGCTCAACAAGAAGAAGGTGGAGGGGAGGGGGACGGGAGGGGTGGCTGGGGTTAATGGCGAGTTGGCCAAGGTTGGTGCGTGGAAGGGGGAGAAGATTGTTAGGGATGTTCGACCAAATGGAGAGGAGGAGGAGGAGGGGAAGAGCATTTCTGGAATCATTATGCAACAGGTGTGGGATGTTTGGGAACAGAAGGATAGGGATCAGGGGGCGGGGAAGAAGGGGAAGGAGTGAGGAGGGTTGAGATGGGGATGAGCGGTGCATTGGTGTATTGTACGGTACTTGCATTTAATGGATCGCGTTGCCCCTGTCAACCTTTTTGTGTTACGTGAGCTGTTAATCTACCGTAGAGCTCTACTCCTACACATTTATAACAGCTCATTTCTAGGCTATAGATAGCCCTACTCCGAGCACCACAAACCTGTCTGCAACCACCCAGGGCCTTTCCGACCCCTCCGAAAAACACTCAGAAGGTTTAGTGGTGTCGGTGCAGTTAGGGGATACCGTAACACGAAACCTTGCCTCCAGCCGGGAGTTAATGATAAACGGAGAACCTCCATAGGAATTTGGAAGAGAATCTGGAGTTTGGAGCAAAAATGTGGGACTTAGAGAATCCTCGTAGGAAGAACGGCTTTCTAAATTTCCAGACTGTGTCTGCTGTAGTAGGGTGGAATTACTCTAATAAATACCGATAAAGAATGATTTTTTTATTTGATCGCATTCCCGGACAGCTTGCCTGTTCTCTACCACGTGTATTAAAGGAGAACGCATGATATGTAGAGAATCGTAGCTTTGGGGTTAGTTGGCGAGTTGGGCACAACATTCGTCATTTCTGAACCTGGGACGAAAATATATTGGGGCCGTTTCTAGATCTCTCAGATCTTTTAGGCGGTGCAAGCATTGGTTGGTTAATACGAATGATTTGTGATCCTAGATTCTTACGCGGAGTCCTTCATTCTGGTACGAGTGGAGTGTGAAGGAATTTCAACGATTCGCTCCGAATACGTGGGGATTCCACAAGTATCTCCGCTCGCTCTCGTTTTCTGTTTTTGAGAGTATGTTGTGGACATCTTTCGAAGGGAGTCAAGGTACATATACTCCTGCGCTGCGATCGATTGTGGAGCCGCATGTATAATGGGATTATTTCGGTGGTGGTAGAGGGGAATGAGATGGCGATGGGACAGTCATTGGAGATATTTCGAGATTGTTGGAGGGTTTCGGAGGGGGGGGTGAGGGTTCCGGTTATCAGAACGCTATGTATCGGGTTTGGGGATGTGTGCTAGAGCTCGACAGAGTTGAAAGAAACGGTTGTTGGAGCCAGTGGTTGATTTGAGGATCTGGAGGAGCCGGTTCAATCGCCAGTGGCATGCGCGCGCGCGTAACATACCGTGCTGGATGGTAGAATGGTTAGATAGGTAGCTGATCTCGGCCATGTCGCGGAGGTTTTGGATGGAGCGATGGGCTTGGAGCTTGGGAAACGCCTGGATTGGTGCAGTCGGTTTTTCTACCAATTGCGTATGATGCTAAGGAATTGAGTTGGTCGTTGATTTCTAACGGTATGTGAATCGTATACAGATTGCGGTCGATGGCGCCTTGTGACGTCTCTTCCGAGCTCCTGTTAAGCTGCCAAACAAGAAACGGTTAGGTACATAAGTTAGGGATCGCTGGGACACATATTTAAGGGAGACACTTGAAGGGTAGTAACTGGCATGATAGGGTGGGGGGTTTCCAGAATGAATGGAATGACAATAGCTTCAGTGGGGAAAGAGTTGGGATGCCGGCAATTGAGAGTGAGCGACCCATATTTGATCTGATGGCCCGCCTGCCGAGGGCGAGAGCAGTCCGTTACATGATGTGATACACGCGCAACCTAGAGGGTGACGGGCAATGTCTGCTTAGGCGGATTGTTACAGGAAGGTTGGTCAAAGAAAGGGCAGACTGAGTGCTACTAACGCTGCGCAGTACAATAGCAAGAGATAACTGATGTGAGCGAGCTAGTGTGAGGCGCACGCGGTATGGTGGCACAGGGTTAGATGAGACTTGATTAGAGGATCCTGAGATACGGTATCTATTAGGTGCCACAAACCACCCCGCTTTTCTTCAGCCCGGGAACTCCAGTGCGGTAGTCGACTGACTCCATCATCCATCCTCTTCGATATCCTAAGCAGCCAAAAGCAGAACATGTCGCAGTCTTTCAGTAATAATATCAACTCTTTGAACACCACTGTTAATAACTTTACAATTGCCGACGACCGATCTAATTTCCTAGCCTGGCTATCCCCCCTAGAACCCAGGTTACGACATCAGGACATCCAAGATCACCGGGTCGAGAACATTGGGGAATGGCTCTTCCAAACCGGGGAATTTAGAAAGTGGTACGCGGGTAGTGAATCCGGTAACGCGGTTTTGTTTTGCTATGGAGATCCGGGGGTCGGAAAGACTTATATTAGGTAACAAGGCCGAACCCCGGTGAATGGGAGAGAAAGGGTAGGTGCTGACAAGCTGTGGTGTTAGCTCATTGGTGATAGATAGATTGTGTGATCAGGCCGGAGGAGGAAATGTCGCGATTGCATGTTTTTACTTTGACTTCGCGGCCCAGAAGGAGCAGTCATTGGCGAGTGTGTTGGGTGCCCTGCTAAAGCAGGTTGTGGGCGGACTAGACGAGGTACCGGGAGAGGTAGCGCGAGCCTACGAAGATCAGAAAAAAGTCATTGGTGGACGGAGGCCGCGACTTTCCGACCTTGTGAGGATGCTGCAAACTACCTCTTCCAAGAAGCGTACATTCATATGCATTGACGCTTTAGACGAATGTGTAGCAGGGCATCAGGTCAAGCTTCTTAGTTCGCTGAACCAAATCCTTAAAGAGTCTCCAGCCACTCGAATATTCGTGACTGGGAGACCACACGTCCAGCCTGAGATCGGAAAGCGTCTTTCTGGAAGGGTAACGAGTGTATCCATCACTCCCAGGCAGGATGATATCATCAGTTATCTCCACAGCAGGCTAGACGAGGACACAATCTCGGATGAGATGGACAGTAGTTTGGAGGCAGATATCTTGAAGAAAATTCCTGAGGATATTTCAGAAATGTATGTACAAACACCAACACTAGACAAGCTATCTCAAAGTTATCCACTCACTGATATATATCTAGATTCCTACTAGTCTCACTGAATATCGATGCGATCTTACAGGAAACCACAATCCACCGCAGGCGACAAAAGCTGAACTCAATGACTGATGGCTTGGGATTGGGGGATGCTTATGGTGCAACGCTGGGTCGGATAAAGGGACAGGATGGAGAGAAAGCGAGGCTTGGAATGGCCTGTCTGATGTGGATATCTCATGCTGAGCGACCCTTGAAGCCAGATGAATTGTGTCACGCCCTAGCAATTGAGATAGGATCGCCGAATGTCAACATCGATAATGTCCCTTCAATAGGGACACTGCTATTTTGCTGCCAAGGGCTGATTGTGGTAGACAAGAAGGCTTCCGTAGTCCGGTTAATTCACTTTACCCTTCAAGAGTATCTTCGGGCTCACACCGAGCTGTTTGGCACAACCCACTCAACAATGGCGGAAACCTGCCTAAGCTATCTGAATTCGCACCAGGTCAAGGCTCTTTCGACCATCCCCTCTCCCGATCTCCGCGATACACCGTTTGTTGAATATTCCTCGGTATATTGGGGAGCCCATGCGAAACGGGACCTTTCGGATTGCGCTAAATTACTTGCGCTGAAGCTACTTGACGACTGCAATAACCAAATACCTACAATACTCCTGTTGGAAGCGCAGGTCTACTACCCGCGCTTCACTATTGATTTTGACAAACTTTACCTGTTCAGTGGTCTACACTATGCATCCCTTTTTGGGATTATTGAGATCGTAGTTGGTTTAGTGGAGATGGAAGGCTGGGATATCAACCAAGAAGACTGCATTGGTAATACACCTCTCGGGTGGGCCGCCTGTAATGGGCACGGGGGTGTAGCGGAAATTCTGCTCGGACGGGATGATATCAACCCCAACAAACAAGGTGTCGGTGGCCAAACACCACTCTGTTGTGCCGCAGAATATGGGCATGAGGGGGTGGTGAAAATGCTACTCGAACGAGACGACGTCAATCCCGACGAACCGGATAACGACGGCCAAACACCACTCTGTTGTGCTGCCCAGGATGGGCACGAGGGAGTTGTGAAAATGCTACTCGGACGGGGCGATGTCAACCCCGATAAACCAGATAAGAACGGCGAAACACCACTTTGTTGTGCTGCTCGCAATGGGCACGAGGGAGTGGTGAATATACTCCTTGGACGGGACGACGTCAGCCCTGACAAACTAGATAAGGACGGCCGAACACCACTTCTGTATGCTGCTTGGAATGGGCACGAGGGAGTTGTGAAAATACTGCTCGGACGGGACGACGTCAGCCCCGACGAACCAGATAATCGTGGCCGAACACCACTCTGGTATGCTGCTTGGAACAGGCGCGAGGGAACTGTGATAATGCTACTTGAGCGGGACGACGTCAACCCTGACAAACCAGATAATCGGGGCCACAGACCACTCCAGTGTGCTGCTTGGAATGGGCACGAGGGAGTTGTGAAAATACTGCTCGGACGGGACGACGTCAGCCCCGACGAACCAGATAATCGTGGCCGAACACCACTCTGGTATGCTGCTTTAAATGGGCACGAGGGAATGATGAAAATGCTACTCGGACATGACGGTGTCAACCCTGATAAACCAGATAAGGACGGCCAAACACCGCTCTGGTCTGCTGCTTGGAATGGGCACGAGGGGGTGGTGAAAATGCTACTCGGACGGGACGACGTTGACCCTGACAAACCAGATAACTACGGCCGAACCCCACTCTGGTGTGTTGCTTGGAATGGGCACGAGGGAGTTGTGAAAATGCTACTCGGACGGGACGACGTCAACCCTGGTAAACCAGATAAGGATGGTCTAACACCACTTTGCCGTGCTGCTTGGAACGGGCACCAGGGAGTTGTGAAAATGCTACTCGAACGGGACGACGTCGACCCTAACAAACCCGATGACGACGGCCAAACACCACTTTGTTGTGCTGCGCAGGATGGGCACGAGAAAGTCGTGAAAATACTACTCGGACGGGACGACGTCGACCCTGAAAGATTAGATAATCGTGGCCGAACACCACTCTGGTGTGCTGCTCGGAATGGGCACGAGGGAGTTGTGAAAATGCTACTCGGACAGGACGACGTCAACCCTGGCAAACCAGATAATGATGGTCTAACACCACTTTGTTGTGCTGCTTGGAACGGGCACCAGGGAGTTGTGAAAATGCTACTCGGACGGTACGACGCCAACCCTGGCAAACCTGATAATCGAGGGCGGACGCCACTCTGGTGTGCTGCTCGGAATGGGCACGAGGGAGTGGTGAAAATACTGCTCAGGCGAGACGACGTCAACCCCGATGAACCAGATAAGGACGGCCAAAAGCCACTCTGGTGCGCCGCTTGGAATGGGCACCCGGGAGTGGTGAAAATGCTACTCAGACGGAACAGCATCAACCCTGACAAACCAGATAACGAAACCCCAACACCACCCTAGTACGCTACTAAGCGTGGCCATGTGGGAGTGATAGCGCTACTACAGCCTCCAGAATCTGCCACCCCCAGCAGAGCCTAAGGCTAAAGAGGCATTCCCCTCTTTACCGTCCCCAAACCTGGCTGACCTATGCGCCATTTCCGCAAGGGCCACAACAATTCCATAAATGTTTCTGTCTCTGCCATTTCATCCCTCCTCTGATTCCCGCTCAACTTCAACCCACTACGCATCCCGTCACCTTGCTGTTCTTGCCGTGTTTCCTTTCCTTCAGCGGTAAGCCCAGCACAGAAATTCGGCTTGAATATTTCTTTTTGGTTGATGGTGATCACAGGTCATAGGAATACCCGTATCTATCACATACCCGTCCAAACTTCCATATAGATTTTTCTTGTACAGTCGGATCAGTATAATCGAGAGTTGGCCTTGGTGGGGGGCTATTTCTATTGCATTGTGATAAGTTGGTGTGGCTCGAAATTTCCATTATGTTGTTTTCTTGTCGTGAACCCTCTTTGAGCGTCCGTTGTTCATTCCTTTTCTACAGTTCCTTTATTCCCTCTCCCTCTCTCCCTCTCCTCTAATGTATGGACCTAAGCATTTTTCAGATAATATTATAGAGATAATATAAAGTGCGGGTACCTCTGGCGTCCGTGAAAAGCGACGTAAAAGCTAGTTAACTAAGGTATGATGGTGATTTAGTTCCACCATAAGCATAGTTTTACGAAGGTCATGCTTCCGTGCTACAGTCTTCGAGGTGTGGGCTAGGGGGCTGTCCACACTTTTCAGTCCCGCCCGTGAAGAAAAATTAATACAATCGGAGGTCTTTTCTCTATAAAATTATCTATCGTTCCACGAGCACCGGTATCCTGCCCTAGCTTGTTAAGATTAATCGCACTGCCTGCCGTGCCGTGGGGGTGTCGACTTACAAGAGAGTTGAGAGGCAAATTCTATGCTTTCACCCACTATAACCTTTCTCTTCTGAGAGCATCTTGTTCGATTCTCAAGCTGGGCATCAGGAACCAATACCCCCCCGGCCAAGCGGGAAAACCTTGCCATGTTCTTGACACTAGCATTCGAATGATACTGTAGGGCACCGGAAATTGACAGCTGTAGTGTCCAGTATCGGGGAGCCGTATCTTGCCCTCTATAATTTGATGCCAAGTGATAGTGTCTTTTGCCAGTGAGAAGTTCATGTTGCAGAAAGTGCTCATGAATTAAGTTTCCTCATGACGAGGGGATTTTAGGTGGCCGGCTGGTAGTAATTAGAGGGCGGTTAGGCAAAGGGCTAGAAAGATGGGGCTTTAGTAGCAGATCCAGGGGATTGGATGTAGGAGGGCACTGCTCAAGGGGAGTCAAGTCAGAGGGAGTCAAATCAGATTTACAATGCTCTTACACCCCATCGCTGGAGGTTAATTATGTATTTAAAAAAGCTGAGTTAAGCTTTTATTTCTTCTGTACCGGATGGATCAGCCCCCCGCTCTGCATCCTAATTGAGATTTAGGGTATTTTTTTATACCGCCCCGGCCCGCAGGGTCTAGGGAATTTGCGATAATCCACAGCAATGTGCTGTATTGTATTGTGCGGTACGGGATATAGACTGACTTCACTAACTGTAACCCTTGACGAGTGACAGCCTGTGACGGCACCACTAAACAACCTAAGAGTGATGATGGTACAATATTGAATGAACCGTGGCAACGCAAAATTGGCGACTTTATAAATATGTATCCTTTTCTATAGGCGTTCATACAAATTCTCGGCACTTAGGTCCGGTTTTAGGTGTTTGTACCTAAAGAAAGCACGGAAGAAGGAACGAACAAAAGTGTGATCACGATAGGCTCTAGGAGGAAATACCGAAGATGGAGGAACGGAGATCTGGTTCGCTCTGGGGTGCCACTAGCTAAGGACACACTGGGAGATATATCTCTCCCTCTAACTAATGACAACCAAATCCTCCGGAAACTCCACGAACTCTAAAGAAACACATACCGCTGACAAAACCTAATCCTCAACGATCTAGAAGCATCCCATAATCCTTTATGATCCCTAAAACCAGAACCTTTAACAACGTGCAAACTCCCGTATGCCTACTGACATAGGGTATGAAAGAAACCATAAAACGAAGACCTCTATGCCTACCGGCATAGAGTATGAAAACAACAACCCACTGCTAGGTGCTAAACCGCCGGAAACCACAAAGCCACATGCCCTATAACCTTCAAGCTCCTAGACACATGCCCGCAACCCTGCATATCCGCACATCCGCATATCCGCATCTCCGCTCAATTGCATAACCCATGCCCTATAGGCTACTATCCAACATTAGGATGGGCGGTGCGAATCCACAAGTGCTACCTACAGAACAAAGGGGGTTGTTATAGAAATGTGGGTTTCGGGGTTGCTAGATCTTTAACTATGTATTTCGCTTTAATAGATTAAGAGGTGGAGGTAGAAGTCGCGATTTCAGAGGCTGCGAATTTCGGTCTTTTCTTCGGTTTTCGGGGGTAAGTTACTTGGGCTTACCAACCATAATTTTTGTCTTAAAAAGTAGGGTATCCTTATGTCGGCCGCAGAGCCGGTCGATCATTTAGGCAGCTGGGGTAGGCCACGGTCAATATAGCAGCTTACTATGACACCACCAATGCTGCAGTGTACGAATTATAGTTGACTACCTTGATAGATATCAAGGAGCATAGCTACTATTTTTAACTGGATAGTACTGTATGAGTACCGGTATTGTTCGTTACGGTCCTTACCATACCGGTACGAACAGGCCTCGACGACAGCGCTCCCTCACCAACGCCACCATTCTGATAACCAAAAAAAAACAAGGGGGAGAAACTGCCGTATGAAATACAAGTGGAGTGGTAATGATTTTTCTGGAAGGGTTTGTTGTGCGGAGTCACCTGGAAGCGATGTGTTAGTGTTCGACTGATTTGGTAAACAAGACGTTCTAGAAAGAGCTCTGCGGCCTATTCACATCACGAGAGATACTTGCATTGAATCGATCATTTCGCCCCTGTTAACCTCTCTGTATTATGTGAGCCATTAATCTACTGTAGATACCTGCTCCTGCACATTTATAGCGGCTCGTTTCCGGGCTATGGATAACTGCTCTACGAGCACTATGAACCTATTACAACCATCCAGGGCCTTTCCGATTCCCTCCGGGAGAGCATTTAGAACTTTGGAGGTGTCGGTAGAGTTGGGGGATACCATAACACACTAAACCATAAGCTAATGACAAATGGGGGACCTCCCATAGGAATTTGGAAGAGAGTCCGGAGTTTGGAGCAACAATGTGGACCCAAACAATCCCTGCAAGAATAAGGCCTTCCTAAATTTCTAGACTGCCTGTTGCAGTAGGGTGGAATTAATCGAAAGAAGCCTAATGAATACCAATAGAGGATGATTTTTGTATTAGATCGCATTCCCGACAACTTGTCTTTTCTCCATTATGTGCATTAAAAGAAAAGGCCAAATGTGTAGAGAATCGTAACCTTAGGGGTTGGTTGGCTAGTTGGGCGCAAGGTTCTAGATTTCTGAACTATTTCGGATCCGAACCCAGGACAAAAACATGTGTTTGACCGTTTTTAGATTTCCTAGATCCTTTAGGCGGCATTAGTATCGGTCAGTCAATACAAATAATTGAATCCTAGCACGGGTGGTCTGTCAAGGAATTTCAATGGCTTACCATAGGTACGCAGGGATTCCACAAGTATCTGATATCTCCGCTCCTTCTCTTTTCTTTTTTCCGAGCGTATGTCGCGAACATCTTTCGAGGGGACTAAGGTATACTCCTGCGCTGCGATCGACTGTGGAGCCGCATGCTGATGATAGCTATTTTGGTGGCCGTAGAGAGAAAGGAGATGGCGATGGGGTAGTCATTGGAGATGTTTGGAGATTGAAAGAGGGTCTCAGAGGCTAGGAGAGCGGACGTTTCGGTTATCAAGACGCTATGAATCGGGTTTGGAGATGTGTGCTAGAGACATTGGTGGACGGAGGCCGCGACTTTCCGACCTTGTGAGGATGCTGCAAACTACCTCTTCCAAGAAGCGTACATTCATATGCATTGACGCTTTAGACGAATGTGTAGCAGGACATCAGGTCAAGCTTCTTGGTTCGCTAAACCAAATCCTCGAAGAGTCTCCGGCCACTCGAATATTCGTGACTGGGAGGCCACATATTCAGGCTGAGATCGGAAAGCGTCTTTCTGGAAGAGTAACGAGTGTATCCATCACTCTGAGGCAGGATGATATCATCAGTTATCTCCACAGCAGGCTGGATAAAGACACAACTTCGGATGCGATGGACAGTAGTCTAGAGGCAGATATTCTGAAGAAAATTCCTGAAGATATTTCAGAAATGTATGTACAAGCCCCAACACTGAGCAAGCTGCGCAAGGTGATCCACTAACATATATATATTTAGATTCCTGCTAGTCTCGCTAAATATCGATGCGATCTTGCGGGAAACCACAATCCACCGCAGGAGACAAAAGCTGAATGCAATGACCGACGGCTTGGGATTGGGGGGTGCTTATGGCGCAACGCTGGGTCGGATAAAGGGACAGGATAGGGAGAAGACGGAGCTTGGAATGACCTGTCTGATGTGGATATCTCTGCTGAGCGACCCTTGAAGCCAGATGAGTTGTGTCACGCCCTAGCAGTCGAGATAGGATCGCCGAATGTCAATAGCGACGATGCCCCTTCAATAGGGACACTGCTATTTTGTTGTCAAGGGCTTGTGGTAGACAAGAAGGCTTCCACTGTCCGGTTAATTCACTTTACCCTTCAAGAGTACCTCCGAGCTCACCCCAAGCTGTTTGGCACAACTCACTCGACAATAGCAGAAACCTGCTTAAGTTATCTGAATTCGCAGCAGGTCAAGGCTCTTTCGACCATTCCCTCTCCCGATCTCCCCGGCACACCATTTCTCGAATATTCCTCGGTGTATTGGGGAGTTCATGCGAAGCGGGACCTTTCGGACCGCGCTAAATTACTTGCGCTGAAGTTACTTGATGACTGCAATAACTAAATACCTACAAAAATCGTGTTGGAAGCGTAGGAGTACGACTCGCACACTGTTGATTCCGCCAAACTTTCCTGGTTCGGTGGTCTACACTATGCATGCGTTTTTGGAATTGTTGAGATTGTAGTTGGTTTAGTGGAGATGGAAGGTTGTGATATCAACCAAGAAGACTGCATGGGTAATGCACCTCTTACGTGGGCTGCCTGTAATGGGCGCGAGGGTGTAGTGGAAATTCTACTCGGACGGGACGACATCAATCCCAACAAACAAGATGTCGGTGGTCAAACACCACTCTCCTGTGCCGCGCAGAATGGACATGAGGGGGTGGTAAAAATGCTACTCGAACGTGACGACGTCAACCGCGACCAGCCAGATAACGACGGCCAAACACCGCTTTGTTGTGCTGCCCAAGATGGGCGTGATGGGGTTGTGAAAATGCTACTCGGACGAGACGACGTTAATCCCGACACAGCAGATAACGACGGCCAAACACCACTCTGGTGTGCTGCTTGGAATGGGCACGATGGAGTGGTGAAAATGCTACTCGAGCGGGACGACGTCAACCCCAACAAACCAGACAACGACGGCCTAACACCACTATGGTGTGCTGCTCATAATGGGCACGAGGGAGCAGTGAAAATGCTACTCGGACGGGACGGTGTCAACTCCGACAAACCAGATAGCGACGGCCAAACATCACTCCACCGTGCTGCTTGGAATGGACGCGAGGGAGTGGTGAATATACTACTCGGACGGGACGACGTCGACCCTGACAAACCAGATAATCTTGGCCGAACACCACTCTGGTGCTGTTGCGGGTCTTCCCCGTCAGGCGTACTTTTGTGGGAATTGGCAATCTTGACTGCAGAGGTCCCGGCAAGGACGGTTTGCAGATGAAAACAGAAGAAAGTAAAAAACCCGATAATTGAAGCAGACAAACCAATGATGGATAGCCGTACTTGATGAATCTGATCAAGGACGAAAACAATGATGGATGAAAACTAAAAGGATCACTTCTTCCAACCGAAGAAAAATCCCACTCCACTGCCTTAATGCTTCGAGGTGGTTCCACCTCTCTTAAATCACAGGAAAGTACTAGCTAAGCTGCCAAGCTCTCAACCTTGTAAAACCATACGCAATCATCACATAAGAATACAAAAGATCGTGAACGCCACTCGCCTGTGCCACAGTGCGCTACTAAGCGTTGCCGTGCAGGAGTGATAGCGCTACTACTACCTCCGGAATCTCCCACCCCTGGCAGGACCTAAGGCCCGTGAGGTATCCTCCTCCTTACCATCCCCAGACATAGTTGGCCTATGCTCCATTTCTCAAAGGCCATAGCAATTTCATAAGCATGTCTGTCGCTGCCATTTCATCCCTCCTCTGACTCTGCTTAACCTCAACCCGCACTGTATGTCGCCGCCTTGCGGTAACTGCCGTGTTTCCTCTCCTTCGGCGGTAAGCCTGCCACAGATACTCAGCTTGAATATTTCCTTTCCAGCTTAAGGAGATCACCAGCAATAGGAATGCCCGTATCTATCACATACCCGTCCAAACTTCTCTATGGATTTTCTTATGTAGTCGAATCAGTGTAATCGAGAGCTGGCGTTGGTGGGGGGCTATTTCTATTGTATTGCGATAAGTTGGTGTGGCTCGAAATTTCCATCATGTTGTTTTCTGGTTGCATATCTTGTTTGCGCGCCGGTTGTTTATTTCTTTTCTACAGTTCCATTACTCCATTTCCCTCCCTCCTTCCCCACTAAAGTATGGGCCTGCACGTTTTTCTGATATAGAGATTATATAAAGTGCGGGTACCCCCAGCGCCCATGCAAAGCGACGTAAAAATTAGTTGACTAAGGTGCGATGGCGATTGGGTTCCACCTTGGACATGGTTTTACGAAGATCGTGCTTATATGCCATAGCCCTCGGGGTGTGGGCTTAGGGGGGCTATCCATACTTTTTCGTCTTGCCCGTGGAGGAAAATTAGTACAATCGGAGGCCTTTCTACTACGTAATTAGCTCCCGTTCCACGGGCACTGGTATTCTACCCTGTCTTTTCAAGGCTGATTGCACGACCCGCCGCGCTATGGGTATCGACTTACAAGGGAGTAACTTTAGACCCCAAACAGCAGGAGTGGTGACATCATGATAAAGTCAGTAGTCAGGATGGCAGTTTGTTGAAGAACTAGCAGCGTAAAGTCTGGCGGAAAGAATTAGTATCTGGTGTGCGGGTAGACTCCCCTTATTTGGGTTCATCTCCTCACCCAATTGCTAAGATTAGTAGAGTGATCAGTCATGATTCGAGATGCTCGAATACTCGATGATGGTCGAGCATGATCGAGTAGTACCCGTGATCGAACAAATCGATCAGATCATGGATTCTCTGCTCGATCATGATCTGATCGAAGGACCCCTATGATCGAGGTGATAGAGTATCCTTATAGTCGAGCAAACCTCGATCATGATCTGATCGTGCCCATCACTAACTATGGGATTCAATATAATTTATTCAAAAACAGGAGACACCGCCAATCCAGGCATACGGCCACCTAACAGCATTGGAGCAAGTGAATACTACTAATAGCTCTAGATATGCCACAAATTACCATGACACCTAGGTGGACGATAGGGTAGGGATCTTCTATTCTTGTTATGGTAAATACTCATAATCTATAGTGAATGAATATTATAAGAGACACAAAATCGATCATGCTCGAGTAAAGTCAAAGATAATCGACTATACTCTAGAATGCTCGAGAAGTGGCTATGATCGATCACTCGATCAGGATCTCTCGTTTCATGGATCATTCGGTCATGGGGTCCCCTCGATCGTGCTCGCGCCCATCACTACAAGAGAGCTAGGAGGGGAATTTTATGTTTTTACCCACCGCAACCTTTCCCTTCTGAGGACATCCTGTCCAATCCTAAAGCCGGGTATCACAAATCCATCACCCCCCCCCCCGGCCGGCAAGGAAAACCCTGCCATGTTCTAGGCATAGTGTTCGAATGATACTATACTGTACTGGAAATTAAAAGCTATAGAGTACAGTATCGAGGAGCGGTATCTTGCATTCATAAAAATTAACGTGGGCTTCTTTATAGCTGTTGGAAGGATGTGGTTTACTTTGGCGGTTGCGGGAGTGTGGTGGATCGTTCAAGCTCAAGGGTATTGCAGATGGTCCAAGAAGGCGCAATGGATTGTTTCACAGCTTGTGGAATAGATTATACCGACTGTCTTCCCTTTGCTATTACGGGAATGTACGGAGGAATTAGGGCCTGTGAGGGAATCTAGAGACAGTTGTAGTGATTCATGGAAGAATCAAGACGTGCTACTTATGCTTTACTTATACACCTATCTTTACCGTTAATTTAGTTTTAGAGAAGTAAGAATGAGAGTGAGAACGAAGTGCAAGCGGTAAAAGTTACATTTTCATATCCTTCCTACAAAGTGCCTAAGCTCCACGTGAATTCTCTCACTCTACCGCCTACCACTGTGCAGCCCATATCCTCCCGCCTTGACAATAGCGAGCGAATTTTAGGCGGCTGACCTGTGGTGATTAGAGAATGGCTAGGCAAAGGACTAAAAGATGGGGCTTTGGTGGCAGATCAGGATTGCGTGTAGGGGAGCGCTACTAAGGGGGAGTCAAATCGAATCTACAATTCCCCTTCACCCTAATTCCGGGGATTGATTATATATTTAAAACAGCTGAGTTGCGCAGCTTGCACTCTTATTTCTGCTGTAGCCGAGGGGTCAGCCCCCGCTGTTAAATTCCCAGTAATATTTTAGGTGTTTTTTTTATACCAGCCCCGCCGGCTGCGTCTAGGGAGTTGCGGTAACCCACCGTAATGTATTGTCTTGTACGGTATGGTATAGTGTGCTTTGCAGACTAACCGCACTAACCATAATAAAATCCGAAATCAGCCCTTATAGCATCTCAATTACTATCATCGACCATTCAATATATACAAGTTTCCTAGTCAAGCTCAGTCCTCAGAATTACTACATCCCAACATTCCATTCTTGCTCTCATGCCGGCTCACATTTCAGAGGTAGCTTCCAATTCTCCATTCCCGAAATGATGATCATTCTAATGGCGCTACCCATACCAATACCATCTATTTCAATAGCAACTCCAGAGCGCTCCGGACAACACATAATGTTGGAAATAGCAATTTAATGCCCGCACTTGGGATGAGAGATGCCCGCACTCTAGCGCCACAGTGGCACGCGTATGCATCGGCAAAGTGACGCGCAAGCTATGAAAAGTTTTCACACCAGTCTTTCTTTCCTTCCTGTCTTTTCTCTCTTCACTCCTTCTTCCTGCTGACGACTTTCCCCAAGTCTTTCCTTTCTATCAACTCATCACAATTAATAATGATCTTCATCTCCTCTTAATACAAACTTTCTGTCTCCACTCAAGCCGTTCCACTCCACGGCGTAAAACCCTCACCGCCGATCATTATCTCCGCATTGATTATTTTCAACACATAACCTGTAACCATACACGAGTGACGGCCTGTGATGGCTGTATAAAACAACCCTAGGAAAGAGCAGTGATAGTGCAATATTGAATGAACTGTGTCCATGCGAAATTGGAGTTTTTCCAAATATGTATCCTTTTCTATGGGCGCTTACACCAATTCTCGGCGCTTGGGTGCGCTTTGAGGATGGGCTACATATGCTCATTGAGGAGCGCCGCCTATAGAATAAAGGATTGTTATAGATATGTGAATTTTGGATATGTTAGATCTTTAGTTACTGTATCTGTTGATATATCCTTCCTCATAATTGATTAAGAGGTGGGGTTGAGAGGAAAAAAACGGAATCTCTGAATTTTGGTCTTTTTCATGTTTTAGTGGTATGATCATATTATGATATAATACTTCGTACACCGCCCAACTCAATCCGTCCGCCCCTCGGTGACAACCTCCTCACCGTTCTAGTCATGTCTGCCCTTCAAACGTTCGATAACAGTATGTTTCTCTATCCTCTCAGATTTGATCCTCCTGCTATACCTCGGTAAAACCGTCACAATCATAGTCTCAGATGTAAGAACCCTTACCGGCAAGCTTGTGAGTAAAGACCAAACTCCCAACCTGGTCGTCTCCCATATCATCGGCTGTATCTTTGCGAACCCCTGATCGGAAGAGGCAGCGCAACAAGTTGAACATGGGTTATATTTGTTTGATCCGTGGGGATATCGTTGCTCTTTCTAGGCATGTGGACGAGTATTTGGAAGCTGGGACTGACTGGTCGGCAGTCAAGGCGGAAGCGTTAGGTAGAATGAAGCACATATGACTTGCAGGAGATATCACGAATCCGTTTAGAACATGATGGGCCGGATGGAAAATCGGATGATGAAGGCAGTGTGTTTAATTGAATGGTGGGCTGCAGATACAAGTACAGATTTATGTAGCATGTCCGAGCATTGGGTATTTAAGAGATTCCTGCATAGCAAATTATCCACCTTTCCACCCATAAACAGACAATGGGCACAGAAGCAATCAACTAATCCAGATTGGCTATAGCTTTTCTTCCTATTTTCAATTATTCTCGTTTGGGTTTGCTATTGTGAGATATGTGCCTAGCTCCGCTCTGCTCGATGGTAGCGGTCGTTAGAGGGCGCGATTTTCGCAATTTACTGGACAAAGGTAAAAATACACATTTGCTTTAAGTCACGGAATAAGCGCATTTATTATTTGTAGTTCACCCCATGGTGGCTCATCACTTCCCTAGGAATCAAAACAGCCGCTGTCATGAACATATTACCCATCCACTCTGATTTATTAACACTGGTAAAGGCCATAATTTCACAAATAAGTAGTTTTTAGTTTTTCTGAATTGTGTCTCCAAACCTCGTGGAAAAACTGAAGGAACTATATGTGATCATACTGCGTAGTAAACTTGGACTTCCGCACTATGAACACGGTTCCGCCAGCCAGGAGACTAGGTAGCGGACTAGTTAGTAATGGATTGAAACCGGGATCTATGACCAATTACCTGTGCCCGAGCGACTAAATTGATCCTGTCACCAGGTTTCAAGCAGCGGAGGAGATCTGCCCCCATCCCAGCCCCTGTATATTCATTAACGGGGCCAGAATCAGGACCGTCATATTTCCAAACAACCCAATGTGTCTTCCAGCCCTGCCCAGCGTGTACATTGCGCTGTAGGACCCAGGTGTTCTTTCCCCCAGAGCCAGATTTTGAACCCCTACCGTGCCCTCTGGTAGCAGAGATCCGTTCCCACCGAGAGTCGTGAGACTCGGAGTCTCCGGTGCTGCTCAGTACCTCTGTATCCACGAGTGGTTCAAAGTCCCCTGGGGTGATCGATTTTGGACGTTCCGCGTAAACCTCAAACCAACTACAGGGGCCAGAATAAGTACCTATAGCATCCTTGATGTCAGTAGATTGCTTCTATCTGTTAGGTGTGTGTGAAATACCGTGTTGACCTAGGAAGAGGGTCCAGCCTTGGTCTCTACTCACTGTTTGAAAGACAGCCTTTCTAACCGGATACTGGCCACGAGCCCTGTAATTGCCTAGGAGGAAAAAGTAAGCAAAGATTGAACAAGTTCGGATATACTCTTTCGCTCATAATACAGAAGGTGTATCAGTGTCCGGTGGGGCTTGATGTTCCTTACCAATGAGACACCCGGTTGTAAGACTTGCGACAGGTCCGTCCCCGGTCGCCGGCTCGGGCTCGAACTCCCCGGGCAGGGGTTGTGTACGTAGGTACAACAGATATCCACTGTCGTTAATGGTTCTCCCAGTAGTTCTCTCCGGAGCATATTTTGCGGTAGTACTTATAACGGCCCAATATTCGGCGAGGTCGAGGATCGTATCTACCAATTCCAAGGGAAGACCCCGCCTCCGCAGCAAGTTCTTCGTTTGAAGGACTTGGAGCGCAGTATAGCCACTGCCCAGTTGCGACTCAGAGCTGTAGGGAAGGCCACCGTGCGAGCTAGTGGCCGTATTGAAGGAGAAATGAAGTGGTGTGGAGGTAGAGTTTGTGAAGGTGGTACTGGCATCCTGGCCGGGTGGTGGCGTGGATTCCTCAAGATGCCCGGAAGCACTCAATCCTTCGAGCGAATGAGTGATCGCCGCAAGCGATTCTCCCATTGCGGAATAGAGATCGGTCCTCGTGCCAAAGTTGTAGCGCACGACCGCTCGCTAGCTCGCAACCTAGACACTATCAACAGAGTACCCGACAACAGTTGTTAGTCTGCGGGGGTGGAGACGAAGGAGTTGGTTAGGGTGGTTAGGATGATGGAAATCTTGGCTTCGGGAGTGAGGGTGGTGGAGGGAAAGGTGGGGAAGGTGATGGGATTGGTGGAGATAATGGCGAATGGGATGGTGGATGGGGATTGGGACGATAGTAATGGGGATTAATGGACTTGTACTCGAGTATATTCGTTTGCTTTTGGCAAGGCCTGGATTTAAAGGCTATAGGCATAGTTAGCGGTGCAGATGAGGCGACGAGCCCACAGAAAGCGCGAAGAGAATAAATACCAGAGAAAAAAATTCAGTGGAACTTTGTTGGTCACCATACGGTACCGGTAGTAGCGTTGGGGGTCGCCATAGCAACGTTGTGGCTCAGCACGATTTTGAGGCTCAATGTCAAAAACACTATGAACAACAAGGCATGTGTACGAAGTTTTTCGCATACACCGCGTGTCCAGCAACACCTTCGACAGCAGCGGTTCAACCGCCGGTAATATGAGCGCACGTATTATAGCATACCGTATTGAATGGTACTATGCCAAATACCTGTCGCGGTCACGTCGCCGTGGCTTTGGATGGGACGGTGGGCTTGGAGCTTGGGAAACGTTTTTATTGGTGCAGTCGGTTTTTCTATCAACAGCATGCTTGCAGTATGGGATTGAGTTTGCCGCTGGCTTCCAACGGTATTGTACGTGAATCGAATATAGATTGCGATCAATGGGGCCTTGTGGAGTCACTTCCGAGCTCCCATTAAGTTGCGGAGCCAGATATTGTTAAGCGAGTTCGGGGTCGTTCCGACACATTGAGGTGAGATTTGGAGGGTGCTGTTATGATACGGTAGGTGGGAAGATAGGGGTTCTCGTGGGAGCTTATGGGCATGAGAGAGTAGTGAACATACTACTCAGACAGGGCGACGTCAACCCCAACAAACCAGATCGCGACGGCCGAACGCCACTCTTTCGTGCTGCTCAAAACAGCTACGCGGGAGTGACAGTGTTACTACGGCCCCTGGAATCTGCCACCCTTAGTGCCACCTAAAGCCGAGTAGGCATTGCTCTCATTACCCCTTTCAAACATGAATGACCTACGTGCCATTCCCGAAAGGACCGCAACAATTTATAAGCATGTTTTTCGCCGCCGTTCCCCCCCTCATTCCCACTCAACCTCAACCCGCAGCGTATAATGCCGCCTTGTGGTAGTTCCTTTCCTTCCGCACGGGTCTGCCACGGAACTCATCTTAAATACTTCCTTGCGGCAAAAGGAATCACGTCTGCTCAGAATGCCCATATCCATCACATACCTATCCAAGACTTTCTACTAATTTCCCTATGTGCCCGGGCCGGTGTGACCAACAGTCCAGCACTGGTGGGAACTATTTCTATTCCATTGAGAGGGGGTGGTGGCTCGGAATTTCCATCATATCTCCTTTTCCGGCCGTTCCCTGGTAGTAAATCCTTTTGGCACATTCGTTGCTGTTTCTTCTTCTGTGTTTCCTTTATTCCATTTCCCTCCCTCTTTTATAAGGCGTGGATCTGAGTGCTGTTTAGATAATATGAGAAATAATATAAACTACGCGTGTTTCCGGTGCCCATAAAAAGCGACGTAAAGCTAGTTAACTAAGGCATGATGGCGACTAGACTCCGTTACGGACACGGTTTAATGGAGATCATGTTAAAATGACGCAGCCTTCGGGGGTGTGAACTCGGAGGGAGGTTGGAGGGCTGTTCACATTTTTTAGTGCTACTCGCGAAGGGAAAACTAATTCAGTATGTAAAGTAAGAAATCTTTTATCTCTGAAAAATTAAGTCTCATCCTACGACCACCGGCATCTTACCTGGCTTATCAGTGGTGGTCGCTCGGCCCACCGTGCTATAGGCTATCGACTGACAAGAGAGTTGGGTCGGATATCCTATCCTTTTATCATACACACCGCGACCTTTGCCTTCTCAGGACATCCCGGCCGATGGTTAAGCCGGGGTTACAAACCCATACAATCTCCTTAGCCGAACAGGGAAACCTTGCTAAGTTGAGGAGATCAGTTTTTGAATGAAGCTGTAGCTACCGCAAACCACCGCCGTAAGATACAATATCAGAGAACGGTATCTTGCGCTCTAAAATTGGAGATAGAGCAATGGTGCCTTTACCGAAAGAGTTCATGCTGCGGAAAGTGTCATACTGACGAGTTAAGTTTTGTGTACCGCCAGAGGATTTTAGGTCAGAAGATCGTTAGGCAAGACCCAAAGATGGGACTTTAGTTGCAGATGGGAGGGATTGTACGTAGAGGGGGGGGCTACTCAAGTGGAATCAAATCGAATCTCCAATGCCCTTACCCCCAATACCCGGGTTTAATTGCGTATTTGAAAAAGCTGTTGGGCTTTCGTTTCCTCTAGGCCCAATAGGTTATCCCCCGCTCTTAAGTTACATCCGCATTGAGATTTAAGCTGCTATTATTTATACTGGCCCGGCTCACTACCTCCGGTGAGTTAACTATACGATAAACGTACCACAAGTGACCTGCCGTAACGGGTTGTCTCGTATTGTATGGCAGGCTATGTAGACTTATGATACTGGGTAAACTATAACCTTAGCCGAGTGACGGCTGGTGACGGCTATATAAATCAACTTTGGAAGGAGTGGTGGTACATAGCCGATAACTAGGCTACTATTTTGAAGATATCATAACAGCACTCAAGTGAGAAGCAATATGTGCAGACTGGCTGGCTAAAGTAGGGTTGTTTTTTTTTTTCCTTTGCTAGCACTGTTAGGGTTATAGTAATCCCGCTTGCCCTGGGGCTCTATATTCTAAGAGTCGTCCGATGGTAATTTCATTTGGAGTTGTTTACCGGAGATTTACTCTCTGCCCTGGCTGGTTAGCTTAGTGGTAAATCTTGTGTGTAGGAAGTATTATTGGTTGGTTGTTGTCTACGAGCAGTAACAGCATAGGAGGGGGTCAACGAGCATGGAGCTCAACAAACAGCCGAAACAAAATTGCTGCCCGCTAGCGGACCCAGGTTGGGTTTAGCTGGGGTAAAAACAGATATTGAATTAAGGGTCATAAAGGTCGGAAAAATAGATCGGCAAGGTCAGGTGGGGTAGTTCGGAGAGGGGTTGAATTGGCGGAAAAATCCTTGTCCTGGGGGACACCAGAAATCCAGATTGAAGGAACAGCAGGTAGCCATCTTAGTACCTGTAATTGACCGTATAGATGATGAAACTGCCAGCATGCGGTTCAATCTATTCATTATATGAGTCTCTTTAAAAAGCTACTAGTGTTCCAAAAGCCCTGATTCCTTCTCCTTCTTAAGTCTCATTTTTCCCTTAACATATATATACGATCTTAATAAAATCCACATGTGCATGGGCGATTGCTCAGTTTAACTCCCCAGGTTAATGGCATCATGCAACATCCCGCTTTTTCCACCTCCTCTAATTGATCGGTGCATCAAATCTTGGCCTTGCCACCCAAAGCTTTCCGACCTTTATCACCATACCCGAGTATTGTTCGCGAAGTTCCCCGGTTCGTTAACCCCTTCCTGTGTTACAAGAGAATAAGTTACTTGTATAAGCAGGAAACTTACATGCCAACATTGCCAAGCACAACTAGTGGCTTTCCTAAACCTAGCGTACTCGAGTAGTCCGACCCTAGACTAACCAAAGACATAACTTAAGCGTAGGTAATCATACTCCAAAAATCTCCAAACATTGGATTCCCAATTGTGCTAAATTGTGATAGAAGGTTATTTATTGCCATATTATTCAATAACTCTAAGTTACCATACCACAACGCCCTAACAAAAGTCATCGTTGGTGGCTACTTTTACACCAAACCTGATGCCATTCAGAGCGCCAGAACTCGATCACCGGCTGCACAAATAAATCAGTTCTTGGTAAAATAGTGGTTCTGGGTATTCTAGTTGTGATATTTCAGTGTTGGAGCATATAGTCAAATATTGAATGAACTGTGGCGACGCAAAATCGGAGATTTCGAAATAATAATATTATATATCTTTTTCTGTAAGTTAGGCTCCTAGACAAATTCTAAGTGCTTAGCTCTGGTTTTAGGATGGGCTATGCTAATTGACAAGCAGTAGCCCCGGATATCTGAATTTTGGATCCGCTAGATCTTTAGCTATCTATTGGTATATCTTTCGTTTTATTTGATCAAGAGGTGGGGGTGGAAATCAGGATTTCAGAGACTCGGACTCTGAACTTAGGTCTCTATTCGCATGTTCTCAGAGGTAAATGGACCCACTAGCGATGGCTTTTGTCTAAGAATCATACCTGCCTTGGCCATAAGACTATATATAGATGGTTCTCACTCTTCGATCATTAGAAAGATGGGGTAGACTACGATAAATACAGCACCTACTGTGGCAGCGCCAGGGCTGTTGTGTACGAGTATAGTTGAGGTTGGCAGTCTCGGTGATTATCAAAAAGCCCGGCGGCTATTTTTAACTTGGTAGCACTGTGCCATTGTTTGTTGACAAAACTAACTGATCAACGAATAAGCTTACTAATTACACCATCTTAACAACCGAAACAAGAAAAGCAAAGAAATACTGTACTGGTAATGATTTTTCTGGGAGGGTTTGTTGTACTGGTTGTCCGGCAGTGATGTGTTGCCGCGCTTCCCTGGCGTTCGGTAAATTCTGTTAGCAAACAAGACGTGCATAAAATATCTCTGCGACCAGTATTGATATTAAAAAGAGTACGCTGGATGCTTTTAGTTGCGTAGTATTTAAGTTCTTCGACTGATTCATTCGTAAGGTTTGATATATCTGTATATATACTAAGCTGGGTGATTCCATGACAAGCGCTCTAGGGCGCTCGTTCATCACGATGCAAGATTTGTGGTGTAGTTGACTGAACTGCTGAATACGAGTTGGGAGAGAAGCGGTGTGCGGTGTCGTGCGACAAATGCAGTAGGTGGGGTGTTGGCACGAATCCGGGGAGATTTATTGGATGGTCTTGAGGCATCCATGGAGTTACACAAAAAACCCCACTTTTCTTCAGCCGCTAGGAATTCTACCCCCGGCAGTCGATCCATTCCATCATCCATCATCTCCAATATCTACAGTATTCTAAGCGGTGAAGAACAGGAAATGTCACAGTCTTTCAGTAATAATATCAACTCTTTAAACACCACTGTTAATAACTTTAGTGTCACCGATGACCGATCCAACGTCCTAGCCTGGCTATCCCCACTAGAGCCTCGCTTACGTCATCAGGACATCCAAGACCACCGGGTGGAAAATGTAGGGGAATGGCTCTTACAAACCGAGGAATTTAGAAGCTGGTGCGCGGGTAGTGGGGGAAGTGAATCTGATAACGCAATTTTATTTTGCTATGGGGATCCGGGAGTCGGGAAGACTTATATAAGGTAATAATGTCGCATCTCGATGAATGAAAGAAAGACGGGCCAGTGTTGACAAGTTGTGAGGTCAGCTCATTGGTGATAGATAGCTTGTGCGATGGGGCCGGAGGACGAAGTGTCGCTGTTGCATGCTTTTACTTTGACTTCGCGGCCCAAAAGGAGCAGTCATCGACGAATGTGTTGGGTGCCGTGCTCAAGCAGGTTGTGGGCGGACTAGATGAGGTGCCGGAGGAAATAGCGCGAGCCTATGGAGATCAAAAAAAAGTAATTGGTGGACGGGGACCGCGACTTTCCGACCTTGTGAGGATGCTGCAGACTACCTCTTCCGAGAAGCGTACATTCATATGTATTGACGCTCTAGACGAATGCGTGCCAGGACATCAAGTCAAGATTCTTAATTCGCTCAACCAAATCCTCCAAAAGTCTCCTAACACGCGAATATTCGTGACTGGGAGACCGCACATTCGGGCTGAAATTAGAAAGCGTCTTTCTAGAAGAGCAATGAGTGTATCTATCACTCCTAGGCGAAATGATATCATCAGTTATCTCCATAGCAGGCTGGACGAGGATACAATCCCTGATGCGATGGACAGTAGTTTGGAAGCAGAAATCCTGAAGAAAATTCCTCAAGATATTTCGGAACTGTACGTACCGGCGCCAATATTGGGCAAGCTACCTCAAGTTATCCGCTGACAGATAGTCTATATATATCTAGATTCCTGCTAGTCTCGCTAAGTATCGATACCATCTTACAGGAAACCACAATCCACCGCAGGCGACAAAAGCTCAGCACGATGACCACCAGCTTAGGGTTGGGGGATGCTTATGGCGCAACGCTGGGTCGGATAAAGGGACAGGGCAGGGAGAAATCGAGGCTTGGCATGGCCGCTTTGATGTGGATATCTCATGCTGACCGGCCCTTGAAGTCGGATGAACTGTGTCATGCCCTAGCAGTCGAGATAGGATCGGCGAATGTCAATAGCGACAATGTCCCTTCAATAGGGACACTGCTATCTTGCTGTCAAGGGCTTGTTGCCGTAGACAAGCAGGCTTCCACGGTTCGGTTAATCCATTTTACCCTTCAAGAGTACCTCCGGGCTCGTGCCGAGCTTTTTGGTACAGCTCACTCGATAATAGCAGAAACCTGCTTAAGTTATCTGAATTCGCAGCAGGTCATGGCTCTTTCGACCATTCCCTCTCCTGATCTCCGCAGCTCACCCTTTCTCGAATATTCTTCGGTATTTTGGGGAGCCCACGCGAAGCGGGACCTTTCGGATTGCGCTAAATTACTTGCGCTGAAGCTATTTGACAACCATAATAACCACACACCCATTAAAGTCCTCTTGGAAGCACAAAGGAGGTACCCGTACGTTGTTGATTATGACAAAATTTCTCTATTCAGTGGTATACACTGGGCATGCATGTTCGGGATTGCTGAGATCGTAGCTACATTGGTGGGGATGGAAGGTTGTGATATCAACCAAGGAGACTGCACGGGTAATACACCTCTTGCGTGGGCTGCTTATTATGGGCACGAAGCAGTGGTTAGAATACTACTCGGGCGAGGCGACATCGACCCCGACAAACTAGATAATCACGGCCGAACACCACTCCGCTGTGCTGCCCAGAATGGGCACGAGGGAGTGGTGAAAATGTTGCTTGGGCGGGGCGACGTCAACCCCAACAAACCGGGTTGGCGCGGCCGGGCGCCACTCTGGTGTGCTGCCCAGAGTGGGCATGAGGAAGTAGTGAAAATACTACTCGGACGGGGCGACGTCAACCCTAACAAACCAGATAATGACGGCCTGACGCCACTCTGCTGCGCTGCTTGGAATGGGCACGAGGGAGTGGCTAAAATATTACTCGGACAGGACGGCGTTGACCCTAGTAGACCCGATAACCGCGGCCGAGCGCCACTCCGGTGTGCTGCTTGGAATGGGCACGAGGGAGTGGTGGAAGCGCTACTAGGACTGGGAGACATCAACCCCGACAATCCTGATAACGACGACCTAACAGCACTCTGGTGTGCTGCCGGGAATGGGCACGAGGGGGTCGTAAAAATAGACATGAATCGTATTGAACATGTATGGGCAGAGCTCAAAAAGCAATTGCATTAGAAGTATCCTCGAATATGAGATATATTGGGTGGAAAGAAGGCGGTAGAGAAGAAATTGGTAAAGGTACTGCCAATAGCTTGAGAGGCAATTCCTGAGGAAGTTTTTGGGATATTGTGGAGATCAATACATAATTGAGTAGCAACAAAATTGGAAGCAAGAGGTAATATGTTCAGCAGTGGTTTTGAAGGTTTCTTTATTCTATTGATATCTTATTTAATAAAATCTTTGTCAATGTTGTTATAGAAGTTCACCATTGTGTCCAAAGTTCAGCATAATTTATGAACATTGCATTCGTACATGAGTTCAGCTTGTAAAGTTGGTTGTTGCACTAGTCCCATACTTGCCAAGAAAAAAACCCCTTCCCTGATCTTTACCTATCTACATGCTAGGAGCATAATTCTAAACTGTGCTTCAGTCATAGTAACAGGTGGTATAATACTCAAGTATGGGTAAGAGTTCAGGACCCTCTTTTTTTGTTTGGGCGCGTAGTCAACAGTTGATTAGTATTTACAGTAGCCCCACTACTGCTCCGCTCCTCGCACCCCCAATTGTGCAATACCGATAATACAATTAAACATGTCTCAATATGAAGGCTTAGGTCTAGTGACTGTAAATATTTGGAAACCGTAACTGCCTAATATCCTAGCCCTATGTATTGACCCGAAAGGAGAGAATAAATTTCATGGATAGTATAGATAATAGTTTGAATAACGCATTAGTAACTGGCAAGAACCGGCGGACACCTTGACGTTGAAATAAGAAGCGGGCAAGGTGAACTCACAAATTGCGTCAATATCAGTGCCCTGAAAAGCCTGGTCCTGGCTATTAAGAGTTAGCCTATGGCATCTTATTGTGATTTTGAGCAGGAGTCGCAGTCGTCCAGTCCGACGGCCGTCCGACTGCGACTGGACGGGACGACAAGGACGAGGACTAGCGCCGTCCGACGGCACTCGACGGGCAGTCGCACGGCGCTAGTCCTGGGTTTCCTTTTATGGATACCACACTACTTGTACTCTATTAAAATTTTGTTTATTTTGTAATTTTATTTATTTGTTTTACCTTATTTTTCTTTTAACTTATTATAGCACTAGTGCGTGTCCAATAGGGCGCATTGGCCAATTTTAATCTACTGCCATCGCCCCGTCCAGTCCGTCCAAAGACGAGACATTCTCGTCTTTTATCGTCCTGACCCCGCCTAGGACGGACTGGACGACTGGAATCGCTGAATTTTGAGACAAGACCAAGAGAAAAATCTTATTTGAACGTACAAGTACTAGCACCTAACGGTCCCCGCCAGTTAATGCGGTACCATCCCCGGTGCATTCTCCGTGATACGTGATACTCACAAAATGACTTGGCGCCGATGCGTCTGGATACTTTTGCAACAACTGCTTGTAGAATGCGTGCTCTGGACCTTGGTAGAGTTGAAAAAGTAATAGTTTCGGCATGTGCGGGGCTTACGTTATGTGCTCCTTAGTCTTTGATACAATTTCTAGCTAATTGTAAGTTTTGTATATGCCCCAGCTCTTGAGCACGAACGAATCTTTTTGCGTTCTCAATTTGCAATATCAAAGGGTGGTTGTAGCGCTTATGTCCCCAATGGCGGCCGAGCGAGCGTGGTTGCCGTGGTGATAAGGACGCACGGCTGTGTGAACCAGCGTAATGCTCCTTTGATAGGAACATTGTTACCCTGCCGCTAAGACTTGTGGAAAACAATGCTTCCCCAGTCCGATTAATCCACTTTACCCTTCATGTGTGCCTTCTGACTCATCCTCAACCTTTCAAGATAACCCATTTGACCACCGCCATACCGGTAACCTCCTTAAGTTACAAGTATCCGAACACTCAGCCGATCACGGCTCTCTCAACTAGTCCCTCTCTTGATCCCCTCAGCACATCCTTTCTCTAACATTCTTTCTTATATCCCGAGGTCCACGCGAAAAGGAGATTGTTTGGATCGCGCTGAATCACTTGCGCTAGGGCTATTTGACGGCCGCGAACACCACGTACCCACCGAAATCCCCTTAGAAGGGCACGAGAGCTGCTCGCACACTTTTGATTCCGACAAACTTTGCCTTTTCGGTGGCCAACGTTGTGCATCCGTTTCTGGGATCGTCAAGACCGTCTGCGGCTAGGTGGAGGTGGAAGGCTGTGAGATCAACCAGGAAGGCTAAATGAGCCACCGTAGCACACCTCTCGGGTGGGCTGCCAGTAATGGACATGAGGAAGTGGTGGAGATGCTACTCGGGCGTGGCGACGTCGACCCCAACAAACCAAATCACTACCGCCAAACACCACTCTCCGAGGCTGCTTGGGGTGGACACGAGGATGTGGTAAGAATGTTGCTCGGGCGGGACGACGTCAACCCCGACCAACCAAGTTTCGGTAACCGAACACCACTCAGCTATGCTGCCCTGAATGGGCATGAGGGAGTGGTGAAAATATTGCTCGGACGGGGCGACGTCAACCCCAACGAACCAGATACCCACGACCAAACACCACTTTATTATGCTGTCCAGAATGGGCACGAGAGAGTGGTGAAAATATTGCTTGGGCAGGGCGACTTCAACCCCGACATACCAGATCTCTTCGGCCAAACACCACTCTTTTGTGCTGCTTGGAGTGGGCACGAGGGAATTGTGAAACTATTGCTCGGACGGGGCGACGTCAACCCTGACAAACCGGATAACAACGGCCTAACACCGCTCTGTCGCGCGGCGCAGTGTGGGCATGAGGGAGTGGTGAAAATACTGCTCGGGCGAGACGACGTCAATCCTGACAAACGAGATAACTACGACCGAACACCACTCCACCGTGCTGCTTGGAACGGGCACGAGGGAGTTGTGAAAATGCTACTCGGACGGGACGACGTCAACCCTGGCGAACAAGACAACCGTGGCCGAACACCACTTTGTTATGCTGCTCGGAATGGGCGTGAGGGAGTGGTGAAAATACTGCTCGGGCGAGACGACGTCAATCCTGACAAACCAGATAACGACGGCCGAACACCACTCCACCGTGCTGCTTGGAATGGGCACGAGGGAGTTGTGAAAATGCTGCTCGGACGGGACGACGTCAACCCTGACAAATCAAATAACGACGGTCAAACACCACTCCAGTGTGCTGCCCAGAATGGGCATGACGGAGTGCTGAAAATACTGAGTACTACTCGGGCGGGGCAACGTCAACCCCAACAAACCAGATAAGCGTGGCCGGAAGGCATTATGGTGTGCTACTAAACGTGTCCTTGTGAGAGCGATAGCCCGACTACAGCCCCCAGAATCTACCACCCCTGCCTAAGGCCAAGGAGGCCTCGCCCCCCTTACCCTCTTCGAGCATGGCTTGCCTATGCGGTGTGTATAGTGGGTCAACTATGCTGTTAACTGCCACGAACTATTGTCCATTTAACAAAATTAACCGCGCACCAACGATCGATGGCAACGCAACCCCTCATCACCCCGCATTTTCACCACCACCTAAAGGAATTTCTCCGGATCAAATATTAATTTCTACTATTCCACTATGTATTTACATTTTATATCTTTTTTTTTTTGGTTTTCATAACAGTGGAGTTGGTGGAGTGCCGTTGTCATGGCTGGAGTTTTTCCTGTTTGTTGATGCGCGGTCAATTTTGTTATGGTATTATACAATAGTTCTACGTTGCGTTCTTTTCTCCTGTACAGTACATTGAACATCTACACTTACAGCGGACGCACTCATTGGTTTCCTACCGTATCACACCCTTTGCTCGGGGAATTCTCAGGACCTTCGCCTCACGACGACTTCATAGCGGTATCTCATGCGGCGATAGTTTTCCCTCGCGGCCGGATTTCCTGCCTGCGCGTTGCCAGCCCTCCATCAATTTAATCCTACCTCCCACTCCTGCTCAACCATGGCCTAAATATCCCCTCCTAGTTGAAGGAAAATGACATGCGATGGGAATGTCCATATCTATCACATGTTAGAGTTCACGAAAGCGAATAATTGTCAGAGTTGCCAGATAAAGATAGATGTGAGAGTTGCCGGAAGTGGAGAGTGTACTGTACTGTGGCTCGCCGTGGAAGTTTGCAGAATGTCTTTAGTGGTTGCATTTGTTCTAGAGTAGAATGATTCATGGAGATGTCTTTCCTCTATTATTATTATGGGAGTACTCAGACCAATGAAGGCATACACGAACGGCAAGTGCGGGAAGCGATGGAATTATCAAGATTATTTGCTTATATCTCATTGGTGAGAGGCAGCTAGTACGATTAGACCAGAGGACAAAATTTTGCTGTTCCATGTTTGCGCCTTGACTTAGGGGTCCAAAAGGAGAAGCCTTGACAGATATGCTGTGCTTCACGCTTAGGCAGTCTGTGGGCGTACTGGAAGCTCTCATGTTGGAGGAGGGTATCTTGATCTTGATTCTATCGTGTTACTATCTAAATCCTGCATAATATTATCAACAATATCGTGGTGGGAGAAAAGATACAAATTTGGTGATGAGGCTGGAGAAAGTATCTCGGCCTAGATTAATCGACTCAAAGTAGTGAGAAGGTCATTAAAATAATTGTGCGAAGGTTCATGGTCCCGTGGTGTGAATATAAAGATCATGGTTGTTGTTTGTTGGAAACCGTGGCTTCTCTGGATCCGGTTACCAGTAGTTGACCTCATCACATACCTTTTGTATATCGGTGCCGAGATGATGTACCATAGTTGTCCAGTGTGACTGCTATCCTTTTTGTAGTATATTAGGCTCTGCTTCTGCAGGGAACTGAGTGGTAGTGGAATCGGTGTTAAGCATAAAAAGAAGAGGCATTTTACAACATTGTTTTATTCACATATTCCGAGTGATTAGCTGTGAAAAGCTTCGAGGCCGTTCGCAGATATGTGCAGGCTACCTGGGCATTCGCAGGTCATGCAGTCCAAATTGAAATTTTGGCGGCTTTGGCCTGACTGCAGACCCATGGTCCGGACTGGCCGCTTGGGATCACTGATAGAAGATACTGGGGAAAATAGGGCGAGCCTACTCCAATACGAGGATCGGGAAAGGTCGTTGGTAGATTGGTACGATGCCATGACTTTCCGATATTCGTCAGGTCAAGCATCTCAGCTCGCTAAACCTAATCCTCCAAAAGTCTCCAGAAACACAAATCTTCGCAGCCCAGAGACCACACATTGTAGGTGAAATTGAGAGGACTATTTCTAGGAGAGTAGCGAGTGTATCCATTACTTCCAGGCAGGGTGATATCATCCGCTATCTTGGCGCCGGGCTGGATGAGGACAACAAACTAGGGTGTGAAGGAGAGCGGTTTGGAGGAGATGTCCTGAAGCAAATTCCACAAGTTAGACTATTGCTAACATGTGCGCAACTTTAGAGGAAATAACACCTTGGATGCTGCCTCAAACTATCCACTGATAATACGTATCTAGATTCCTGTTACCATTGAATCCCAATTTTAATCATAATTTATCAAAAAGTTTCTGATTTTTAGAACTAAAATCAAGTAAAGTAGAACAAGGGCCTTTATTTTGAAGGCAGTGATTAACCAGCAGAAAGATAGACCCGCCAAGAAACCACTATCCAGTGCAGGCGAGAAAAGCTCAACGCATGGCGAAAGGCTTCGAGTTGGGGGTGGGCGTGGTGCAATGCTACCGGTAGGTGGGTGGGCACAAGTGTGGCTGATTGATATATTAGTAAGGATGATCTGATAAGAAAATCTGGTGAACTTTCTGGTTGCAGCGCCCCTAGATAAGGTACGTGACCTCCGGATTATATCGATCGGCTGCTCGGATGTCAATCTTATGTCGACCTCTCACTCGCAGCAGCCCTCGAAGCCCAACGAACTACGGCACGGAGTTGGAATAGGATCCCTGAATGTCAATACCGACAATGTTCCTTCAGTAGGAACATTGCTGCCCTGCTTCTAAGGACTTGTTGTCAAGACTTCCCCAGCCCGGTTGATCCACTTTACCCTCCGAGAGTACCCTCTGACTCATCCTAAACCTTCAATACGACTCATACGGCGCCGAAATCTGCCACGGTTACCTGGATTCTTAGCAGATAAAGGCTCCCTCTCCCGATCTTCGGAGTACATCCTTTCTCTAATATTCCCCCCTACTAGATATCCCGGGGGTCCACGCGAAACAAGATCGCTTGGATTGCGCTAAATTACTTGCGCTAGGGCTATTTGACGACTGCGAATACTAGGTACCCACTGAAATCCTCTTAGAAGGGCACAAGAGCTACTCGTACACTGTTGGTTCCGACAAACTTTGCCTTTTCGGTGGTCTACATCGTGCACCCGTTCCCGGATCGTCGAGACCGCATGCGGCTGCGCGGAGGTGGAAGACTGTGAGATCAACCAAAAAGACTGCATGGACCATCGTAGCACACCTCTTGGGTGGGCTGCCGGTAATGGGCATGAGGAAGTGGTAGAAATGCTACTCGGGCGTGGCGACGTCGACCCCAACAAACCAAATCACTACGGCCAAACACCACTCTCGGAGGCTGCTTGGGATGGGCACGAGGGAGTGGTAAAAATGCTACTCGGGCAGGACAACGTCAACCCTTACAAAGCAGATGATTCCGGCCGAACGCCGCTCTGTTATGCTGCTCTGGGTGGGCACGAGGGAGTGGTGAAAATGCTACTTGAGTGGGACGACATCAACTCCGATGAACCAGATAACTACCGCCACGCACCACTCTGGTGTGCTATTTGGAAGGGGCACGAGGGAGTAGTGAAAATGTTAGTTGAGCGGGGCGACGTCAACCCCAACGGACCAGATAACAGTAGCCGATGGGCATTATAGTGAGCTACTAAACGTGTCCTTGTGAGAGCGATAGCCCGACTACAGCCCCCAGAATCTACGACCCCTACCTAAGGCCGAGGAGGCCTCATCCCCCTTACCCTCTTCGAGCATGGATGGCCTATGCGACGTGTGATAGTGGGTCAACCTTGCTGTTAACCATCATAAACTATTGTCCGTTTACCAAATTAACCGCGCACCAACGATCGATGGCAACGCAACCCCTCTCATCACCCTGCATTTTCAACACGACTTAAAGAAATTTCTCCATGTCGGATATTTGTTTCTACTACGTATTCTACCATGTATTTACTTTGTGTATATTTGATTTTCATGATAGGGGAGTTGGTGGAGGAGTACTGTTGCCATGGCCAGAGTTTTTCCTATTCGTTGAAGGCACAAATAGTTCTACATTGCGTTCTTTTCTCTGTACATTGAACATCTACACTTACAACGAACACATTCTTTGGTTTCTTATCACGCCCCTTGCTCAGACCTTCCTCACGGTAGCTTCATAGTGGTGCTTTATACGACCACAGTTTTCCCTCCCAGCGGGATTTCCTGCCTGCGCGTTGCCAGCCCTCCATCAATTTAATCTTGCCTCCCACTCCCACTCAACCATGGCCTGAATATTTCCTTCTAGTTGAAGGAAAATGACGTGCGATGGGAATGCCCATATCTATCACATGTTAGAGTTCACGAGAGTGGATAGTTGTCAGAGTTTCCGGATAAAGATAGATGTGAGAGCTGCCGGAAGTAGAGAGCGTACTGTGGTTGGCCGAGGAAGTTTACAGAATGTCTTTAGCGATTGCATTTGTTCTAGAGTTAGAATGGTTCATGGAGATGGTTATATGGTCATCTCTTTCTTTTATTCTTATTATGGGGGTAAGCGGACAATTAGGGGCATACATGGAGGGGATCGGCAGGTGTGGGAAGCAATGAAATCATCAAGATGGTTTGTTTATATCTCATTGGTGAGAGGCAGCTGGTGCGATCAAGCCGGAGGACAATGTTGCTGTTGCATGTTTGTACTTTGACTTAGGGGCCCAAAAGAAAAGTCATTGATAGATATGCTGTGCTTCACGCTTAGGCGGGTTGTGGGCGGACTTAGAAGATGCTGGGGAAAATAGAGTGAGCCTACTGCAGTACGAGAATCGAAAAGAAAAGAAAAAAGTCAATGGTAGAATGGTAAGATACCATAACTTTCCGATATTGTGAAGATGCCGCACTACCCCTTCCAAAAAGTATACTATACACTCCTCTATCTCAATACCAAAGATAAATAGATGGCTGCACGTCAGGTCAAGTATCTCAGCTCACTAAGCCTAATCCTCCAACAGTCTCCAGAAACATAAATGTTCGGCTGGGAGACCACATATTGTGAATGAAGTTGGGAGGACTATTTCCGGGAGCGAGCAGATCCATTACAGTCACACCCCGCTGTCCCGGATGGTCAAAATCGGGAGTCGACAGCCCGGGGCAGCGAGGCTTCCATGACAGCGAAATAGTTGATGAAAATAGTGTCTGAAAAAACTGAAAAGTGAGTGATAATTGAGCAGATATAACCTCCAGCTACCGGTATGCCATACATATGAGGTATAAATAAGTTGCGGCAGTAACACGCTCGCAATTAGCATTGCCCCATTAGAGAAGAACCCGTTCCCCAAACATCTAATTCTAACTCTCCGGCTTCCTACAGTAACCCTTCAACATTCACAGGGAAGAATTGGTTTAGATTTGGGACTAGGGTATGTGAGTGGCTATATGGGTAGCGAGGAGGGTGAATAGGAAGAGGATGGATAGGACTTGGACGAGGAGGAAAGTTTGACCTGTGTTAGAAATATTTAAATTTCCATCCGGCCCGAAAACCCCCCAAATCCAGGATAGTGAAGTGTATTTCTATGCAGCTCGCACAAGTCCCGAAAAATTTGTCTGGGACAACGAAGAATCTGGGAGAGCGAGGCCGCGACAACGGGGTGGATCTGATAAGAAAGTCTGGTGAACCTTCTGGTTGCAGTATGCACCGTACAGTATGGTGCCGGCACCTTATAATCGACCTTCAGTGCCATCCGGAGTCAGGGCACTAGTCCTAATATGGTAAGCGACCTTACTACTTTAGGCAATATATTTCATATTACTCAGCTAAAACTCCCTTCCGACACACAAGTGCCAACACCCCGAACCCATACAAATTTTGCCTTCCCTTTCAGAGCCATTATATCAAGAACCAGTTGCCTAGAACAAAATCTGCTCTGTAAATGTGTTCTTTAGATGATTTAGAATAATTATACAGAAGGAATAAGTAAAATAATAGCATGTGGCATTGTTGTTCATCAAAAAGTTGGGAAAATTTGGTTGTCATGAGGTTGATTCTAAGGTACCGGCACCATACAGTCCGGTACCCCTAGATAGGGCACGTGACTATTATGTACTCGAGTATATCGGCTGCTCTGATGTCGATTTCATGTCGATATCTCACTCGGGGGACTCGAAGCCCGATGAACTACGACACGGAGTTGATAGGGTCGTTGAATGTCAATACCGACAATGTTCCCCCAATAAGAACATTGCTGGCCTGTTGCTAAGGACTTTTCATGGACAACTGGGCTTCCCTAGTCCGGTTAGCCCATTTTACCCTCCGAAATACCTGCTGACTCATCCTGAACCTTCAATCCTTCGGCATCGAAGCGTACCGCGGTTATCTGAATTCTTAACAGATCAAGGCTCTATCTCCCAATCTTCGAAGCACACCCTTTCCCTAATATTCTCCCTTATCCCAGGGCCCACGCGAAACGAGATCTTTTGAACCGCGCTAAATTGCACTAAGGCTATTTGACGACTGCGAATACCACGTGCCCACCGAAATCCTCTTAGAAGGGCACGAGAACTACCCGTACGCTGTTGGTTCTGACAAACTTTGGCTGTTCGGTGGTCTACACTGTGCATCTGTTTCCGGGGCCGTCGAGACTGTCCGTGGTTGGAAGGCTGTGAGATCAACTAAAAAGACTGCATGGGCTACCGTAGCACACCTCTCGGATGGGCTGCTAGTAAAGGGCATGAGAAAGTTGTGGAAATGCTACTCGGGCGTGGCGACGTCGACCCCAACAAACCAAATTACCGCGGCCACACACCACTCTTGGAGGCTGCTTTCGAAGGGCACGAGGGAGTGATAAGAATGCTACTAGGGCGGGACGACATCAACCCCGACCAGCCAGGTTTCGGTGGCCGAACACTACTCTGTTGTGCTGCTGAGAATGGGCGCGAGGGAGTTGTGGAGATGCTACTCGGACGAGACGACGTGAACCCCGACACACGGGATGACTACAGCCAAACACCACTCTATTTCGCTGCCCAGAATGGGCATGAGGGAGTTGTGAAAATGTTGCTTGGGCAGGGCGACGTCAACCCTGACAAAGCAAATAACCACGGCCATACACCACTCCGGTGTGCTGCCCAGAGTGGGCACGAGGGAGTGATCAAAATATTGCTCGGACGGGACGACGTCAACCCTGACAAAGCAGATAACCACGGCCGAACACCACTCCAGTGTGCTGCCGAGAGTGGGCATGAGGGAGTGGTGAAAATACTGCTCAGGCGTGGCGACGTCAACCCTGACAAACCAGATAACCTGGGTCAAACACCACTCCAGTATGCTGCCCAGAATGGGCATAGGGGAGTGGTGAAAATGCTACTCGGGCGGGGCGACGTCAACCCCAACGAACCAGATAGCCGTGGCTGAGAAACATTATGGTGCGCAATTAAGCGCGCCATGTAGAAGCGATAGTCTTACTACAGCCCCCAGAATCTACCACCCCTACTTAAGGCCTCACTCCCCTTACCCTCTTCGATCATGGATGGCCTATGCGACGTGCGATAGTGGGTCAACTCTGCTGTTAACCATCATAAACTATTGTTTGTTTACAAATTTAACCGCACACCAATGATCGATGGCAATGCAACCCCCCTCATTACCCCGCATTTTCAGCGCCACCTAAAGAAATTTCTCTATGTCAAATATTAATTTCTGCTATGTATTCACTATGTACAGTATTTACATTTTTTACATTTTTTTTAGTTTTCATGATAGCGGAGTTGGTGGGGGAGTGCTGTTGTTTTTCCAGTTTGTTGATGCGCGGTTAATTTTGTTAAGCTACAAATAGTTCTATAATACGTTGCGCTCTTTTATGTGTACATCGAACATCTACACTTACAACGAACGCACTCTTTGGTTTCCTATCACACCCTTTTCTCAGGCGTTTCTCACGCCGGCTTCACAGCGGTGCCTCATACGACGATAGTTTCCCCTTGCTGCGGGATTTCCTGCCTGCGCGTTGCCAGCCCTCCATCAATTTTAATCCCACCTCTCACTCCCGCTCAACCACAGCCCGAACCTTTCCTTCTGCTTGAAGGAAAATGACATACATGGGGATGCCCATATCTATTACGTGTTAGAGTTCACAAAAGCGGATAGTTGCCAGAGTTGCCGGACAAAGATAAATGCGAGAGTTGCCAGAGTGGAGAGTGTGCTATCGTTGGCCGTGGAATTTTACAGAATGTCTTCAGCGATTGCATTTGTTCTAGAGTTAGAATGATTCATGGAGATGGTTCCGTGGTCATGTCTTTCCTACTATGGGAGTAAGTAGACAATTGGGGGCATACATGGAGAGAAATCGGCAGGTGTGGGAAGCGATGGAATGATCAAGATGGTTTCCTTATATCTGATATACTTATGTATTCACTAGTTGGCTTAGTAGTGACGAGTGAACCATATTCTGATCATATTCAATATAGCCCAGCCCTATCCTAGTCCGATCTTTCGATCCTTGCACCATTTATTTATTAGTTATCCTCGAACATCACGCCCCCGTCTAAACTTCTCTATTGATTTTCTTATGTAGTCGGGTAAGTGTGATGAAGAGTTTGGTGTTTCTACTGTATTGGGATAGGCTGGAATGGCTACCAGTAGGGATTTTCATCGGATCTCCATTTTCTGTTGCTTTCTAGTTACGAGTCCTCCTTCTACATTCGTTGTTCATATATTTTAACACTCCCTTTATTTCCCTTCCCCCCTCCAAGGGATGCTCAGATATAGAGAAAAAATGATCTAGTGTAAGCATTTCCCACACTTGCGGAGAGCTACTTGAAAGCTAGCTGTCAACTAAGTTATGATGGCCATTGGGGTCCACTATGGACCTGGTTTAACAGAGATTACGCCCACATGCTCCTGTTCCCTAGCCCGTGTTTGGAGGCGCGATGAGGTATCGGGACTGACCACGCTTTTTTGTCCACTCGCTAAGGAAATTAATTTGGTAAGAGGTCTTTTAATCCTGGAATTACCTCCCACCTTATGACCACCAGTATACTACCATAGCTTGTGGGGAGTGATCGCACGGCCTACTGCGCTATGGGGCATCAACTTACCAGACAGTTCGAAAGGATATCCAATCTATTTACTCACCGCAACCATTCCTTCTCGAGGCATTCGGTCCAATACTTAAGCCGGACATCATGAATCCATACAATCGCCTCCAGCTAGATAGGGAAAATCTTACCATGACATTGTTATGGGCGTTAGCGTTCGAATGTGCTATACGGCCCCCGAAATTGGCTGGTCTAGGAGAGTATCAGGGAGGGATATCTTGCGCTCTAAAATTTGACTTTAGGGAATGGTGTCATTGGTCATTGGAACTCATCTTGTAGGAAGTGTTGATAATCTAAGTTTCCTCATTGCAGGCAGAATCAGGTAGTCGGCCTGTAGTAGCAAGAGGATGGTTAGGCAGAGGACTAAAAAGGTGGGACTTTAGTGGCAAATGGTGGGATTGAATGTAGGGGGCGCTACTAAACTGGAGTCAAATCGCATGTTCTTACCCTCCCAATATCGGGGGTTAATTGTGTATTTAAAAAGGTTAGATTAGGTTTTCACTTCCTCTGTACCCTAGGCTAGCCCCCGCTGCTACATTATCATTGGGATTGAAGGTGGTATTTTTATACTGGCCTGGCTCCCCACAGCGGGTGGGTTTATGGTACAGTACAAGTACAGTCACTAGACAAATGTTTTGGTGGTTGCGGAATACGGAAACATGTAAAGGCGGATAATGGTATTGCAATGGTAGAAAAAGAGAACTAAACATGAAATATTATTTTAGTAGTAAAGAAACAAGAACAAATTTAGCACCCTGTATCATACATGATTATTCTCTGTAGGGGGTGTCGTACTGTTCGGGTTTTGACTTTGCTGACTAAGGTTTCAGCAAAACTTAGTGTTGACGGGTCGTTTTGTATTGTGGACAAGAGCAGTGATCCGTGTGGGTACTACACAGGGCTGATATGGAGTGTAGTTTTAAGCAATTCCTATATTTGATGGATAGGGATTTACTCACAAAAGCTAACTTAGGTGCTGAAGAATTCCATAAATGAACTACGCCTTAGAATAGGCCGTAACCATAAAAATCTAGCTCACGTGAGTCTAATCCTTGAAGTAATTAGTTCCCTAACCTAGCTTTTGGATAACCCGGCGGCTTGTTTATGGAACTTTATGGTACATCTAAAAAACAATATAAGATAAGAGAAATCAAAGACCTAGGAAATATTTGAACTAAAAGAGAAAAATTATATGAAAGGAAAGATCCTTCTCTTGTTTTTGGAAAGCAGATGGAATATGATGGTATAGAAAAGTTAACAGAATCGATAACGTAGTTTTGTTTCGCTATGGAAACCCAGGGGTCGGGAAAACCTGTATTGGGTAGCAAGGACGAACCTTGGTGAACGGGGAAGGGGAGGCACTGAGAAGCTGCGATTTTAGCTTATTGGTGAGACAGCTTGTGCGATCAGGCCAGAGGACAAAATGTCGCTGTCGCACATTTGTGTTCTGACTTAGGGGGCGAAAAGCATTGACAGATACCAGTATGCTGTGCTTCGTGCTTAGGCGGGTTGTGGGTGGACAATAGAAGACACCGGGGGAAATAGGGCGAGCCTACTCTAGTGCGAGGACTGGAAAAAGTCATCGGTGGCTGGGTACCATGAACTTACGATGCTGTGAAGTTGCTGTCGGCTACCTCCTTCGAAAAACGGACTCGAGTATATTCCTCTATCTTGATACCCTACTCGAGTAGATAAAATGGCGGCAGCACATCAACCCGCTAAACCTAATCCTCCCAAAGTCTCGATAAACACGAATCTCCGCGGCCTAGGGACAACACATTGTAGGTGAAATTGGGAGGACTGTTTCTGGGAGAGTAGCGAGAGTATCCATCACAGTACTTCCAAGCGAGGTGATCATCAGTTATCTTGACACCGGGCTGAGCAAGGACAAAAACCAAACCAGGATGCAAAGGAGAGTACGAATAGTTTGGAGGCGGATATCCTGGAGCAAATTCCGCAAGGTATTGCTAGAATGTGCATAGAGGCAACAACATCCTAGATGCTGCCTCATACCAATGAGACTCTGCAAGAAACCGCTATCCGGTGCAGGCGAGAAAAGCTCGGCGTAAGGACCAAGGGCTTGGGGTTGGGAATGCGTGGTGCAACGCGAGGTCGGATAAAGGGACAGGGCAGGTGCGCGTGTGGGCGATTGATATATTAGTCACGTGGGTCTAATAAGAAAAATCTGATGAACCTTCTGGTTGCAGCGCCCGTAGATAAAGCACGTGACTATTATATCTCTCGACTGCTCTAATGTCGATCTCATGTCGATCTCTCCCGCGCAGCAGCCCTCGAAGCCCGATGAACTACGACACGGAATTGGAATAGGATCCCTGAATGTCAATACCGACAATGTTCCTTCAGTAGGAACATTGCTTGCCTGCTTCTAAGGACTTGTTGCCGAGACTTCCCCAGTCCGGTTAATCCACTTTACCCTCCAAAGTACCTTCTGACTCATCCTAAACCTTTTTAATACGACTCATCCGACGCCGAAACACGCTGCGGTTACCTGAATTCTTAGCAGATAAAGGCTCCCTCTCCTGATCTTCGAAGCGCACCTCTTCTGGACACACGCGAAACGAGATCTTTGAACCGCGCCAAATTACTGCACCACGGCTCTTTGACGACTGCGAATACCACGCACTTACTGAAATCCTGTTAGAAGGGCACGAGAACTACCCGTGCACTATTGATTCCGACAAACTTTGGTTCTTCGGTGGTCTGCATTCTGCATCCGTTTCTGGGATCGTCGAGATCGTCCGTGGTTAGGTGGAGGTGGAAGGCTGTGGGGTCAACTAAGAAGGCTACATGGGCCCCGGTAGTACACCTCTTGCGTGGGCTGCCTGTAATGGGCACGAGGAAGTGGTTAAGATGTTACTCGAGCGGGACGACGTCGACCCCGACAAACCAAATAACTACGGCCGAACACCATTCTGGGGTGCTATTCTGAATGGGCACGAGGAAGTGGTAAGAATGCTATTTGGGCGAGACGATGTCAATTTTGACAAACCAAATAACTACGGCCGAACACCCCTCTGGATTGCTGCTCTGAAGGGTCACGAGGGAGTGGTAAAAATGCTACTCGAGCGGGGCGACGTCAACCCCAACAAATCAGATAACTACGGCCGAACACCCCTCTGGATTGCTACTCTAAACGGACACGAGGGAGTGGTAAAAATGCTACTCGGGCGGGATGACGTCAACCCTAACAAAGCAGATGATTCCGGTAGAACACCGCTCTATTTTGCTGCTCTCAAGGGGCAGGAGGGAGTGGTAAGAATGCTACTCGAGCGGGACGACATCGACCCCGTCAAAGCAGATGATTCCGGCCGAACACCCCTCTATTTTGCTGCTCTGAATGGGCATGAGGGAGTGGTAGAAATGCTACTCGGGCGGGATAACATCAACCCTGACAAAGCAGACGATTCCGGCCGAACACCGCTTTACTGTGCTGCTCTGAATGGGCACGAAGGAGTAGTAGAAATGCTACTCAGGCGGGACGACGTCAACCCTGACAAAGCAGATGATTCCGGCCGAACACCGCTCTATCGTGCTTGCCTGAATGGGTACGGGGGAGTTGTAAAAATGCTTCTCGGACGGAACGACGTCGACCGCGACAAATCAGATAATCGTGGTCGAACACCACTCTGGTGTGCCTCTAAGCATGGCCACGCGAGAGTGGTAGCTTTGCTACGGTTCACGCCCTAGAACCTGCCACCCCTAACACCACCTAAGGCCGAGCCGGTATCACCCTCCTTATCGTCTTCAAATATGGATGACCAATGTGCTATCTCGCAAGGACCACAACAATTCTATAAACATGTCTGCCCCCGCCGCTTCCCCCCCCTTCATCCCCGCTCAACCTCAGCCCGCATTGTATAATGCCGTCTTGTGGTAATTCTCTTCCGCCGTAATCCTGCCACGGAACTCATTTTAATATTTTCCTGCGGCTGAAGTAAATCACGTCTGAGAAAGCCTCACCCATTACATACGCGTCCTAGTCTCTCTACTGATTTTCTCCTGTAGTCGGGTCAGTGCAATCAAGAGTTTAGCATTGGTGGGGGCTGTTTCTATTGCGTTAAGATAAACCGGTGTGGCTCGGAATTTCCATTTTATTTCCTTTCTCGGCCGCTCTCTCGTTGCATATCCCCTAGACACTTTGGTTGTTCTTATTTTTCTGCGATTCCCCTATTCCCTTTCCCTCCCTCCCCCTTGAAGTGTGGATCTGAGTGTTTTTTAGATATAGAGAGACAATATAAACTACAAGTATTTCTGACGCTAGCTAGCTAACGAAGGTATGATGGCGATTAGACTCCATTATGGTCGCGGCTTAATGGAGGTCATGCTTAAGTGCTACGGCCCTCTAGGTGTGGGCTCGGAGGTGAGGTTGGGGGCTCTTCACATTTTTTAGTCTTGCTCGCGAAGGAAAATTAATGCGGCAAGAGGTCCCTTAGCTTTGGAATTAGCTCCTATTCTCCGGTATCCTACCTTTGCTCGTCAAGGGCGATTGCATAGCCCATCGCGCTGTAGTGTCTCGACTACAAGCAAGTTAAGAAAGGTATTCCACCCTTTGCCCACCCGCCACAGCCTTTCCCTGGGTATTTTGTCCACTCATACCGGGCATCACGAACCTATACAATCTTCCCAGCCGGGCAGCGAAGGCCTTGCCATACTCCGGACATAGCTGTTAGAATGATATTCTATGAGCCGCGCCACCAATGACAACTAGTCCGGCTAGCTGACTAAGCAACAACCCTCCTCTGGGGTGCATCTGAACAGAGGGCACTCTACCGGTAGTGTACTAGTACAGTACAGTACAAGTAGTGTGTATGAACCGGTCGAGGGGTCGGTTTTTCTTCTTCGCGCGTGTCGTTTTGGTCATACCAGTTTTTTTTATTTTTTGGGGTACATCTACTAAGAGTGTCGTTCGTAGTATGGTATGATAATTTTCCCTAGAGTGTTTATCGGAGATTTACCCTGCTGCTTTCGGTTATAATAGTAAGTTTAGTGGGAAATTTTGCGTCTTTGGTGTATCCTAGGACCTAGCAGAAAACTATTCATCAGCACGTTCAGCGGCTCTTTGGGTTGCGACGACATAGGTTACTCGAGTACGGTCTTTCATGGGGTGGTGAGGAGTGTTAGGGGGTGTTTGTTGTTACACATTTGGAAAATTTCGGTGGCTACAAACCATGGTTGGGCAACCATGGTTGAAAGAACCCTATACCTTATTTCATAAACGGTCAAAAAATTGGTGCTGGTTGATGCAAACCGTTGTTTGTAATTCACATCTACCAAACACCCCCGTTGTTACAAACAATGGTTTGAGCTAAACCATGGTTGGTAGCCACGCAAAACGGTCCCGACAAACAGCCCCTTAGTGGATAACGAACAGGGATCCGTAGCAGGTATTTTTTTTTGTTACCCTACCGGTACTTTGACAAATTCAATTTTTTGTTGCCAAATACCCCTGTTCGTCCACCAAATACCCCTGTTCGTCACCGCCCCGGTTTCGTCGCGGCTCCGGTGAAGACTGTAAGTCTGTAACAGTGACATGGTGCTGGGCTACGCCCTAATCCTGGTACTGTACTTAGTATAAGTACTAGTATCGGTACTCGAGTACCGGTAAGGTAGGGTGGTGCTTGATCGCGATCCTAGTGCCGTGCCACAGGATATAACTTAGAAAGGATGATGGATTTTCTGCCACCAATGTGGCGCAAGTAGAGTGTTACCGAAATAATTGAGAATGGCGCTAGGACGTTGAGGTTGCATCTCCTAGTAAGGTCTGTTGTCTTAGCTGAGGGCTGAAGGATCTTTCTCACTGCGTTTTCTCCCCCTAATCTAAAGAGGGAAATTCTGGACGTCCTAGCGCCATTCTCAATTATTTCGGTTTTTACGGTATGGGAACAAATTGCGGAAGATTAGTTAAAGGGAGCCGAGGTATCCATGAGGTTCCCCGCTTTTCTTTAGCCCCTAGGAATTCTTGTACCGGTAATGGACTGACTCCGTTACCCATCGTCCACGATATCCTAAGCAGAAAAGAGCAGAAAATGTCGCAGTCTTTCAGTAATAATACCAACTCTTTGAACACCACTGTTAATAACTTCACAATAACCGATGCCCGATCTAGTATCCTCGCCTGGCTATCCCCACTAGAGCCTCGGTTACGGCACCAGGGAATCCAGGACCATCGAGTCGAAGACGTAGGAGAATGGCTCTTGCGATCCGAGGAATTTGGGAGCTGGTACGCTGGTAGTGGAGGACGCGAATCTGATAAGGCAGTTTTGTTCTGCTATGGAGATCCGGGAGTCGGCAAGACTTACATTTGGTAACTAGGACAAATGTCGGTGGGAAAAGGACAGGTACTAACAAGCTAGGATGTTAGTTCCTTGGTAATCGACAGCTTGTGCGATCGGGCTAGGGAGGGAAATGCCGCCGTTGCATGTTTTTACTTCGACTTCGCTGCCCAAAAAGAACAATCATCGACCAGTATGCTGGGCGCCTTGCTGAAACAGGTAGTGGGCGGGCTGGGAGAGGTACCGGGGGAAATAGTGAAAGCCTATGAAGACCAGAAAATGGTGATTGGTGGACGGGCACCACGACTTTCGGATATTGTGAAGATGCTGCAGACTACCTCTTCCGAGAAGCGTACATTCATCTGCATTGACGCTCTGGATGAATGTGCGGCAGAACATCGAGTAAAACTCCTCGATTCTCTGCGCCAAATCCTCCAAAAGTCTCCGGGCATGCGAATATTCGCGACTGGGAGACCGCATATTCGGGATGAAATTAGGAGACGTATTTCCGGAAGAGTAACGACAATGCACATCACTCCCAAGAGAGGTGATGTCATCGGATATCTCCGAACTAGGCTAAATGAGGACACAAACCCTGATGCGATGGATAGTAGTCTGGAGGCGGACATCTTGAAGAAAATCCCGGAGGATATTTCTGAAATGTAGGTAGAAGTAACGACACTCCGGAAGCTACCTCAAGTTGTCCACTGATGGATGTATATCTAGATTTCTACTTGTCTCGCTAAATATTGATGCGATCCTACAGGAAACTACAATCTATCGCAGACGACAGAAACTCAACGCGATGACCGACGGCTTGGGGTTGGGGGATGCCTATGGTGCAACACTGAGTCGAATAAAAGGACAGGGCGGGGAGAAAACGAGGCTTGGCATGGCCACTCTGATGTGGGCATCCCATGCTGAACGGCCCTTGAACCCGGATGAACTGCGTCACGCCCTAGCAGTCGAGATAGGGTCGTCGAGTCTCCATACAGACAATGTCCCTTCAATAGGGACACTGCTATCTTGCTGTCAAGGGCTTGTTGTCATGGACAAGGAGGCTTCCACAGTCCGGTTAATTCACTTTACCTTGCAAGAGCACCTCCGGGCCCAGCCCGAGCTTTTTGGTACAGCTCACGCGATAATGGCAGAAACCTGCTTAAGCTATCTGAATTCGCAGCAGGTCAAGGCTCTTTCGACCAGTTCAATTCCCGATCTCCGCGGCACACCCTTTCTCGAATACTCCTCGGTGTATTGGGGAGTCCACGCGAAGTGGGGCCTTTCGGATTGCGCCAAACAACTTGCGCTAAAGCTGTTGGACGACTGCAACAACCAAATACTTACTAAGATCCTCTTGGAAGCACAAGTGTACTACCTACACGCTATTGAACCCGCCAAACTTTGCCTATTCAGTGGTCTACACTATGCATCCCTTTTTGGGATTGTTGAGATTGTAGTTATTTTGGTGGAGGTGGAAGGTTGTGATATCAACCAGGAAGACTGCATGGGCAATACACCTCTCGGGTGGGCTGCCTGTAATGGACACGAGGGTGTGGTGGAAATACTGCTTGGACGGGACGACATCAGCCCTGACAAACAAGATATCGACGGCCAAACACCACTCTGTTGTGCTGCACAGAATGGGCACGAGGGAGTGGTGAAAATGCTACTTGGACGGGACGACATCAGCCCCGATAAACCTGATAACGATGGCCAAACACCACTCTGTTGTGCCGCCCAGGATGGGCGCGAGGGAGTTGTGAGAATGCTACTCGGACGGGACGACATCAACCCCAACAAGCCAGACAACGACGGCAAAACACCGCTCTCTCGTGCTGCCGGGAATGGGCACGAGGGAGTGGTGAAAATGCTACTCGGATGGGGCAGTGTCGACCCTAACAAACCCGATAATGATGGCGAAACACCACTCTTGCGTGCTGCCCGGAATGGGCACGAGGGAGTGGTGAAGGTGCTGCTCGGGCGGGGCGACGTCGACTCCAACAAACCGGATAATCGTGGCAGAACACCATTCTGGTGGGCTACCAGTCGTCGCCATACTGGAGTGATTGCGCTACTATGGTTCACACGATTTGCCACCCCTAGCACGAGCTAGGACCGTGGAGGCATCGCCCTCCTTACCGCCTTCCAACATGGATGACCTTGCTCCATTTCTGCCGGGACCGTAGCAATCCAACAAACATATCTGCTGCCGCCATTTCATCCCTCCTCTCGTTTTAGCCCTACCTCGCGGCGTATAATGCCGCCTTGTAGTAATTGCCGCTCTTCCTTTCCTTCCGCCCCAAGCCAGCCACAGAAACTCGGCTTGAATACTTTTGTTTTCGTCGGTGAAAATCACGTATGATGGGAATGCCCATACCTATCACATACCCGTCCGAATCTCTATGGATTTTCTCATGTACTTAGCTCCGGTAGTATAATAATCCTAGTTGTTGAACGCTGTATCAGAAGCATTGAGAAGCGCAGGCAACAGGAACACTAAACTATGGACGTGGGTGGGCGGGCACACTAGTGCATGAACGGATGTCTCGGGTTATCCATGTAGAGTTTTCACTACTTAAGTAGCCGTTAGCTAGCAATCTCCAATGGACAAGCAGAAGCAATTTTCACCTCGGCATCTCCTCCCATCAACAACTGCACGATCGCTACACTTCTAATGTTCGTATGCGGTCACTCCGGCCTCTGGATTTCATCTGACTGGGCTTGGCCGGACTACAATAGCTATCTACAGGCATCCGAGTGACCAACCATGATTGACCCCAGAGCAGTGCTGCACCTTCTACTGTGGCAGCAGTAAGCATATGTACAGGTGACCCCAAGCGGCCAGTCAGGCAGTAGTTTCAAAAAGCCTGCCAGTGGGTTATTCCGGAGGAAACAAGTGGCAGCCGACAAAGTCTGTTCGTAATAGGGTGTTTCAACCCTAACCTTAATATAGTACTAGACGCAGGGGGCCATTTCTTCGTTTTAAGGTTGGGGTTGAAACAGAAGTCATTATCAGAAAATAGCAGAATAGTAGAGGAGTAAGGGCAGAAAGGCTAGTAATTTATCTGAATTTTGTATGTAGGGGAAGTGATAGGGAATTGGCAGATATCCATGTTGTCGGAAGGATATTTGTGCGATGACTCGATTTGGGAATTGGGACAGGAGACTCTAATTAGATCTACATATATTATATGAATACTGACAAGGTGGGCTCCGGTTAAGCCGCAAAAGTACTCGAGTATGTTGAGCGACAAAGTTACTATCGGTAAGCCACAAAGATCTGTTGAGCCGCAAAGTTACGTAGAGCTTTTTTTTCTTTTTGAGCTGTGGGGCACTCTTTAGGGCACAAGTACTCGGACAGGGTCAAAAAGGGGGGAAAACTTTCGGTGGCAAAACAAGGATAGGGATGCTGATCGATCAGGAGGAAGTGGAAAAAATGGGGGTGTTATAGGATGCCATTAACCTGGATCAGTTGAAATGTAGTCAATGTTGTATTATATTTATTGGTCTTATGAAGAATCTGGTGGTATAAGGCCAAATTGAGAGCAAGGGAGAAGGAATCAAGGCTTTTGGAATAGTTCTCTTAAGAGACTCATATAAATGCATAGGTTCAACTGCACACTGGCAATTTCATCATCATCTACTCGAGTACATGTCATCTAATGGTCAAGTATCATACTAAGATGCTTATTCCTTTAGTCTGGATTTCTGGTGTCCACTAAGGCAAGAATTTTTTTCATTGTTGCAACCAATTTCCTAACGACCCCACCTGATCTTGCTGATCTTTTTTTCGTCCTTTTTGACCTTGTCCGAGTACCAACGACAACCAGAATGGCTGGATGACTAGGCAACGACCCTCCTCTTGCGTGCAGCCGAACAAACAGCACTCAGATGTAGCGGTGTGTATGAACTGGCCAAAGAAGGGGTTGACTTTTCCTTTTCGTACGGGTACAGGTAAGCACTTGGAACCTGGTACCGGTATATCTTCTCACAAGTACAACGTTGCGGGAATAGCTCCCCGGCCTCTATCAACATCGTGGAGAACTATGCTGCGATTCTTTAAGTTGGGTGACATGCAAGCATTTTGGCCGATCCATTCATAAGAACCGACGGGCCCGCACACACCAAGCTAGCCGACTCCACGACAGTTAATCATCATATATCACCAACGATACTAGCCTAGTTTCGAATACCGGTCGTCAAAATACGGTACAACCGCCGCTATCCCTTAGGCTGTCGAGACATTTAGTCTAGATTAGAATGTGGAACACTAACCCACTTAGGTAATCGTGATAAGAAAAACGTATTGCGCACAAAGAGGTGTAGGTCTCATCATACCGCGAAATCCGTACTGCTCAGTATGGCCATGATGGAGACGAGAAGGTGCGCGTAGAATTTACTCCCAGTTACTCAAATGGGTTCGTGTTCCACATTCTAATCTGGACTGAATATCTCGACAGCCTAAGGGATAAACTCGCTTCGCAACGACGCAACCTAACAAAACTGATGCTCAGGCGCTCTGCTCGTGCTTCTCGGCCAAGATTTGCCTTCCCCATTTGTCGTAGTCAGGTTTGCAAGGATCTCTTGGCTAAAAAGGTATTAGTGTATGAACATCGTGCATGACTAGTGTGAATGCTAGTGTCCGGAAGATCAAGATTGCGTGGGCAGGCGGGAAAGTTCAACCTCATCAAACTCGGTTTCCGATCCCTTATGAAATCCGCTATAATGAATAGTTCGACTCGCACTAGTTATGCACTGCTCAACACAATACCGGTATCTCATTGGCAGAAAAACCTTAGCAAACCCGACTGCGACAGATGAGGAAGGCAAATCTGGCTGAGAAGCACGAGTAGGGTATTCGTCAATCACACCGCTACGAGTAGTTTGCGTGCTGCACCACTGGATTGGGCTTAGAGGAGGGTGGGATTTCCTATTACCAATGTGGTAGGTGGAGATAGGCTGCTGTGAGAACAAACTTGCGGAAGATTGGTAGAATAGCGCTAGGGTATCCGTGAGGTTCTACAAAAGACCCCTCTTTTCTTCCACTTCCCGCGATTCCATCGACCAACTCAATCACCTCTCCTCCTCCAATCTCGGAACCAGATGGCACATACCAACTCCTTTAATACTACCAACTCAAACAATAAGGTGTGGAACAACTGTACCATTACCGAGGATAGGGCTCAGCTCTTGAATTGGTTATCACCACTAGAGCCCAGGTTAAGGCACCAGAGTATTCAAGACCGCCGAGCTGGAGATGTAGGAGAATGGCTTTTACAAACCGAGGAATTTAGAAGCTGGTGCACGAGCAGCGGGGGACAAGAATTCGATAATGCGGTTTTACTTTGTTACGGAGATCCGGGAGTCGGCAAGACTTTCATTTGGTAACAAGGACAAATCTTGGGAATAGAGGGAAAAGTGCTGACTAGTTGTGATGTTAGTTCATTGGTGATAGACAACTTATGCGATCGGGCTGGGGGACAAAATGTCGCTGTTGGGTGTTTTTACTTCGACTTTGCCGCCCAAAAAGAACAGCCATTCACGAGTATGCTGGGCGCCTTGCTGAAACAGGTCGTGGGTGGGCTAGGAGAGGTGCCGGGGGAAATAATGAAAGCCTATGAAGACCACAAAAGAGTCATCGGTGGACGGGTACTACGACTTTCGGATATTATGACGATGCTGCAGAATACCTCTTCGGAAAAGCGTACATTCATCTGCATTGACGCTCTGGATGAATGTTCGGCGGAAGACCGAGTCAGGCTCCTCGATTCGCTGCGTCTAATCATCCAAAAGTCCCCAGGCACGCGAATATTCGCGACTGGGAGACCGCACATTCAGGATGAAATTGAGAGGGGTATTCCTGGAGGTGTAACGACGATACGTGTCACTCCCAAAAGACGTGAGGTCATCGGATATCTTCGTACCAGGCTGAATCAGGATACAAACCCTGATGCGATGGACAGTAGTCTAGAGGCGGATATCCTGAAGAAAATCCCGGAGGATATTTCTGAAATGTAGGTATAAGTAACGGCACTCCGGAAGCTACCTCAAGTCATCCGCTGACAAATGCATATCTAGATTCCTGCTGGTCTCGCTAAATATCAAGGCGATCCTGCAAGAAACCACAATCCATCGCAGGCGACAAAAACTCAACGCGATGACCGACGGCTTAGGGTTGGGGGGTGCTTATGGTGCAACGATTGATCGGATAAATGGACAGGGTGGGGAAAAGGCTAGGCTTGGAATGGCCTGTTTGATGTGGATCTCTCATGCTGAGCGGCCCTTAAAGTCGGACGAACTGCGCCACGCCCTAGCAGTCGAGATAGGGTTGCCGAATCTTAATAATGACAACGTTCCTTCAATAGGGACACTACTAACCTGCTGCCAAGGGCTTGTTTCTTTGGAATCGGCTATGGCGGGCAAATAACGGCAGAACGGCGAGTGATCAGAGGTGAAACGAAACAGTGCCAAGCAATTCACCGCAAAA
>QOVD01000477.1:0-31168 GCA_003521225.1 Tuber microsphaerosporum | reverse complement strand
CCCCCGCCTCCCGAGCCCTGGGGCCGTGACGAGGTGTATCATACATGTAGGCTGTTGGGGCATTGTTTTGGAAAATGGTGGACATTCGTGGTCTTTTCGGACTCGGTTGGTTGGTCGGCTGGCTTGCATGGGACGAGACTGCCTTTTCACGTTCAGATTGTATCCCTGCCTTTATTTACTTTTCCCCTTCTTGCAATTTGTGCGGCGGGAGGGCCCATCTGCTCGTTGGTCAATAACTTAGCTTAAATAGGGGAGCAGGATATGTATGGATGGTATTGTCGTGGGTTTAACTTTTAGGTAAAGTTCATGTGAAGGGAGGTTATGCAGTGTTACGCTTCACCTTCCCAATATGCACGATGTTCTTGGGATTTGCTTTTTTTCTTCTTCTTTCTTTTTTTTTCTTCTTCTTTTCTCCTCTTTTCCATTTCCATTTCATTATTCTCTTTCTATTTTACGGATTTGTAGATGGAACATGTGTTTTTTGTTGCTGCTGGGTAGTTCTCTAATAATGTGACTGTTTGGGCGTTAGCTTTGAGGCTAGAGTCTATTAATTAGCCGACGGATGCCTGTTCCAGTGGGGGTTTCTATAGGCGAGACCTTCTGGTAACCTGCCTTGCGGGTGCGTGTCGTGAGAAAGATAATGTGGGTTCTTGGAACGCCTCAGGTCTGTCTGCTTAAGGAAGTTGCCATTTGAAATATTTTGTTCAGGCCATCATACGGAAAGGAGCGAGGCTATAAGTGGCTGTTCTTATGGTGTATGGGTAAACAGTATGGGGGCAGGGGTGGGGGGAAACGCGTTACTACTATCATTTCCTTGTTAGGTTGCAACTGGTGGTTCAATACAAGTATAAGCTAATTGGCAGTAGATCGACGACAAAAAGCATGTTAGTATTGAAAATCTGGCACTTGGGCATGTTCCAACCGGTGTTTCTGAGGACGGCACCGGCAATTCGTCCAGGGAGGAAGTTCCTTGAATCCTAGCCCGATCGCCATATAGGAAGCGTACTGTACGGTACTTCACATTTTCCGGCACGGCCCGACTCGTGGTAGTTGTGGAAAAGCCATCGCTTGAGCTAAACATCGGGATCGGCGAGCCTTATGATGTTTGAGAATGGTATAATAGGATGTTCAAATGACTTGACTCGCTAATGATTTCTAAGAGCATGTGGAAGGAAGGAAGGTTGGCGTTCCGCGAGGGGTGGATAAGAGCCCCAATCACCAATCACTAACCATACTGCGGTAGCACAGCATAAAATTCTCCCCACCATTTTGCCTTTTGCGCCGCATCTTAAAATTTGCGGGTGTGTGGTGCCAAATCTGCAAGAAGACCATCACAGTATTCCATCTGTCTCACTGGTCATCTTGGACAGGCTGTTTGAAACTAGTCCCGCACACCCCACGCCCCCATCCTACCCTCCCTCTTCCCCGAAGGGAAGCAAGGAAGAATGAACGGGAACGGGGAAAAAAAAAAAGAAAAAAACAGCTCTGAGAAGAAAAATGAAAGACAAAAAGAACCATAAGATAAAGCAGGACTTGGACTTTTCTGTGCAGTGCATGCATGGATATTCGTGACCGACTGCTGTATGGTGTATTTTTATATTGTATTCCTCTAACTAATCTACCGCCCCCGCATCGACGCTCCATAATAGCCCTTAATCAACGAAAACTTGTGAAACTGCCGCGTTCGAGCACCCCGCAGACGACCCTGAAATCGATACCACCAGCAAGGCATTGGGATTTGAGCCCCGTCTGTCACTTCCTCGATCATGACATAACTTTCTCACCGATGAGGATTTTGTCAGTAATCCCTGCCGGCACTCGGACGGAAAAAGAGAGATCAGCACCTGGGATTGAAGATAGGATCTGAGTTCTTCTAATCATCAGTGTCATATTGCGATGAATACAGAAATATACTTGGCTTGTTATCATGGCGAGGGGCTGAAGATTTGTCTTTTAGGAATGATAAGGAAACTCCCTCCTCTTCTTCATTTCATGTTCACCTTTGTCGGGGGCATCCGGATCTACAAACTCACAGGCCCTAGGACTGTAAGTGCCGTTCGTGGGTGGTTGGTCGGGCACATTGGTCGCATGAAATTCCAAGCTTACTTACATATAATACATTAGGCAAAGGCGATATCGGCCTGGGGAATTGTCAATTCCTCAATCCCTCAATCCATCAACGAGACGGCACAAATCTACGTCCCTACGACAGTACTCGTAAAGAGCATTACAGGGAATATAGAGGAATGGGGGAAAAAAAAAAGGTATGATAATTTGCCACAGCAATTGATAGTGGCCACACATCCCACATATCAACGTTGAGCTAAGATCGCTGTCCAGGGTAATGTGGACTGCTGGTCACTGTCGGCTTTACTCCGGACTCTGCTGTGCCCAATGCTTATGTCTGATAGGCAGAACTTTATGTCAAAAATGAGAATAGTCATCCTTTATTTCGTTCTCACTTGTGTAAGCTTTTTCCTTCTTTTTCCTTTATCTTTTTCGATCTCGCATTATCGTGACAACATCATTGTACATGACCCCGCCTATCACTTCATCTGTTTCTCGGAGCGATAAGCTTTGCTTGCTGATTTGAAGTGTCTCCGAATCGGGCTTTGGTTCCAGTCGGACCTGGTCCCATTTTGGGCCTTTGTCTTCCAACCCGTCTGTCTGGAATAGTGTATATCTTCACTCTAGTAGTGTGGTGGTAACGGCAAATGACTCTGAAAAAGGCTTTAAGGCAGTGGTTTGGATATGCGAAGCTCTCCATTTGGTGACTGGTCTGTCTCATGTTTGGGATAGTTGTTCCTTGAAACTGGTGAATTCTGCATTCTTTACTTAGTAGAGTTGTTGGATTATACCGGTACAAGCACCAGGCATAATGTTTTCGTACAAAGGGTTGCTAAGTAAGTTCGTGGGTGGTGGTAAGAAGAACAAAAACACCGAACAGCAACACAGTGCGGTAGCATGTTGCTGCGTTTTCCTATGCAAATAAAAACGATGTCTTAGACATCCCTGCCACCCACATCTTGTACGAGAACATCTTGCCTGGTGCTTGTACTTGGGATGAGCGGTGCTAGCATGTCAGTTCGGGACTTGGCCTTGCCAGAATTGGCCGAGCACTGTAGGGTAGGGTATCTGGGTGGGGAGGCCTTGGAGAGACAGAATTACTGAATAAGATAAAAATGCTTGAGACATCTTACGGATATCTGCCTAGCCTTATGTAATCATGCTACATGCTTTCTTCTTCCCTCGCTGAGTGTGTGCTTGCTACTATAGGAGAGCTGGTCTCAGGGTTAGTGCAGTTCGGTGACAGGATTCATCATTGGCCTGGTGGCGACAACCCATGGCCCTCGCCACCTCTCGACATTAACCCCCGATTTCACCTTAAGTATTTATAAAAGTGCAGAATCTTTTTTGTAGAATAGATAGAATGGAATGAATAAATACAAATGAACATTTTAATATTTAGCATGCCGCCTTTTTGCCTCAGTGATCTGCCCTGGTTCTCCCAGGAATGCCTTCTGCACGCTTCTCATATGCTTATGAATACTATGTTCTGCTTGTTCCTCTTAATTGGTGTGGCTGAGATATGGGAGGCAAAATCTTGGTAGCGATGCTGAAGATGAGTTTCCCTGTTGTGTCTGGAGACAGTAATCAGACGACAGATACCGTGGGGTGTAATTTTTTTGGACACAGGCTTGGTCTGGTGTTAGGCAAAGCTGAGCTTGTTTTCTTATATCATTGGTGGTCTCAAGTGAGTGCTGAGGCCGGTGGATATTTTCATTCGGTGGGATATGTCGGCGGATTCCAATTTCCATCACCCCATTGTCCTTTAATGTATAGACCCAGGCCATGTGATCGCTTGCCTTGCCAACAATGAGTTTTGTCTAAGAGTTGCATGTAGTGTTATGAGCTCCATGTTATGGATATACCGATACATGAGAGCATTCGAACCGCTATGCAAGCAAACGGCAAGGTTCACTTTAGCGACGGTAGGCCACATATTTTCCACACCTGAGCATTATGATCGAAGTCACCACCATAAGGCTCGCCAGGGATTCGGCGGCTCTTAGGTTCCAGGAGAGGAGGTGTGTGGTAAGGGTATTTTTGTAGCACTTTGGGATTTGGTTGGTGTTGCTCCTTGTCTGGTTGACTGGGGGGGGAAGGTTTTAGGCACTATGCTTGAACACCTGGTTGAGTGTATGTCTTGTTCGCTTGTCGAGTGCCTCTGCTGGCGACATGGGGCAAGTCCTATTTGCGATAGGAGGGACCTTGTAAGTCAAGGCTCTTGCCAGGGACAATATAGGGCAATCTGACCTCTTAGCTAGAGCTCCAAAGTGCTAATATCCTGATAGCTCTTGAAATAGTAGGTTCAATGGGGTCGATTGGTGACTAGACACAGGTTAAAAAGTACACAAAAAATTGCAGGCTTTCGAGTAATTATATTTTCACAAATATCTTGAAACTCGGCCTTGGAAATTCTTTGAAAAAATTTAGCATGTTGGAAGTATAATAATATTATATACTTATTTCAGGCTTTTGTCTGGAGTTCATATAGAGCTATAGGCACATGAACTGGGTGAGGTGGGTTGCAATCATACAAAAACCCTGGTCTTGGCATGTCACTTGAGGGAAAGGGCGCTCCACCCCTCACCACTCTAGGAGAACGGAAGGAAAAAATACTACACTTTTTTGTGCAGGTTCTATTATAGCAAGTTACTTTTGAATTTTTTCTATGTTGTTTCTGCCCATGGTGGTTGGGTAGCAACGGCTCGAAAACCTTCGCTTTTGGCGTGTTTTGGACTGTCTGCTTACCAGACGGCTCCTATTGGCTCATTGCTCCGAGTGATCATACATGATCAGGTTGTGGAGGGGTGTTTATGCGGTGTGGTGGGGCAGCTCATCATCACTGGAGCTTTTAACACCAGGGTACCAATATTTGTCACTTTAGGACGCAACAACCCACTATGCAATCAATATAAAATCCTCCGGGTAAGAAGATTTGTTCGTTGAGAACAACCTGTTGGGATCCTGGGCCTTTCATGCAGATTGGGGTTGTGTGAGAACATCTTAAATTAGCGGCTTTGCAATTAAGTACCTTTTTTCTGTGGATGTCTATACAAGTTTCTGGTGCTTGCCCTGAAGTTTAAAGCTCCTCTACACGTAATTGCCTACGCGATACAAGCTCTAAGTTAATTGATAGAACGAAGCCGAGACTTTAAATCCTTGGATCCTTAGCTATCTGTAGATATATTCATATAATAATTCATGAGGGGGTTGAAACGGAAAGTGCGATGTCAGGATGGCCTTTTTTCTCTTTTGGTTGTTTTGCCCCGTTGCTAGGGGATACTGTGCGGTATAGTACACGGTGACCGATAATCTCTAGCTAAGACTGACCTACCTCGGCCGGGTAGTAGGATATCAATCTGTTCGTTAGACTTTATCTCGTTGGTGTTGAAGAATAATTTGCTCATAATTCTATGACGACCTTCATGAACTGAACATAAAAGGTGTAGGGGTAACCTTTTAAGATTGTGTTATCCCCTATTTCCTTCTTCGATGACACTTCCAATGATATTATTGAATATAAAGCGTATCCAAATCCCCAGTTCCTACCCGCAAACTATTTAGTAACCCCATAGAGGCTGGGAAGGCAAGGTCCTCGATCCCGATGAAAGATAAAGGAGATAAAGCAGCATCGAGGTAAAAAAGTGACAAAATCCCGCCATAGGCTAGATACAGCATAGTTATACATACTAGATAGGGTATAAACAAAGGCCAAAGCGGCCAGAATAAGTGCCATTTTAGGAAATAAATTCAGGACGAGAAGTAAACGCTTGGTGACAAATGAGATGGAAAAATGAGGAAACAAAAACATTGGGAGATCAGAATCCCCCAAATCGTGAAGGCGGTGTTCCGCCCGCAAAGGGACTTTGCGTGGCAGGGCTATTGGGATTAAACGGGCTTGCGAAGGGGCTCTGTTCCCGAATGGCGCTGAGTGGACTTTGCGCTCTGGCGGGGTGAAAAGGTGGGACTTCATCTTCGAAAGCGAACGGCTGTAGCACGCTTGATCCATCCTGATACTCGCTATCTGAATATCCGGTCTCTGTGCTTATCCCGCTTCTCCCACGCCCTCTTTCTTTCTCGGTCATTGCTTGGCTGTTCAAGCCCATGTCACTAAACCTTGGCCCTGCATCAGTAATTACACTGGCGGCTTCGGAAGAGAAGTGTCGTCGCTGGTTAGATGCTCGGTCCGGAGGAGGCAGGTCTCTTGTGCTGATGCTTGCTCGTGCATTTGAGATGGTGGAGGAAAGGAATGATTCCGAGTGATCGGTTTCGGAGTCCGTTGATGACCTCGGGGAGGATTGAGCGCGGGGTTCTAGCGGGCCGGCGGCGAGGGGATGTGGCGGCAGGGTTTTTCGGACGGGGGTGGTTCTGGAATTGGCCATTCTGCTTTCCACTGTATCGCTTGATGTTGATCTTTCCCGTGGGGGTATTGTTGGCCCTAGGTTTGGAGAGAGGTCTGCCGGTGTGATCGGCTTCCAGTTTGATGGTGATATGTTTCGGGATCCCGGGAGGTCCAGATGTGGGGAATATCCTATCGCGATGCTTTCGTGTTGCTGCATATAGGATCTTCGCTCCGCCCAGTTGATGTCGTCTGGAGATGGGTTATTGAAGTTTATGGTCCGCCGGCGAGTCTTCATCTCCATCATCTTTGTATATCCAAACATGATTGCCACTCCTAATGCTATTCCGGGGAATAATCCCACCGATATGGCTTCTGCGGAAAATACGTTGGGGGGATGTTTCCCTCCGCCCACAGTCTCTGAATCGTTTATCGTTTGGTTCAATAACCTCTGACAATTCGTTTTATTACCTTCCCTATCCTTCTGATCCTGCTCCTTCCGGTGCCTCCGGTGGTCGTCAGGCATATTCTCGTACTTCATCATGCACCGATCTTTAGCTGGACCACATTCATACCCTTCTGGACAGCACAATCTTCCACACTGAATAACCTTAGAGGACGGGTTTGCGCTCGCGGGCCTAGTTGGAGATGGTGTGCTCTCACAGTTAATAGGGAATATCTGATCGCAGTATTCCCCATTCTTGCAACAGACTACTGATGTCTTCTTTTCTATGGAAATACATCTGTAGTCTGACGGACAGCAGTAGCCGTTTACGTCCTCACAACGAACGGGAGAAGCCTCCAATTCACAGGATGACTGCCGTCGGAATATTGTCGGCTCTGTCGAATATGAGTGAGCAGAGGTTGTTTGAAGGTTGATGGTGATCAAAACCAATGTTAACGATATTATAAAGGTCGGCGAGGGGTACGGTGGTCTATATGTCTTCATCTTTGGCTGTAGCGTTGCTATCATGTTCGATAAGAACAGTTGAAGGTGCGAATCGCGAAGAACCCCCGCTATAATACAAACGCCTCTTTTTCAAGAACTAAATGCTTTTAGATATTGGAATTCTGGAAATCTCTGCCCGAGAAACTCCGATTGAACCGATGGATCGTGAACCGAGCTTTGCGACTTTAGTAAGGCGGGGAAAAGCTCTGCCAGCAAAAAAGCCTTTCAGTGGACCCTCTCTTCAGGGGGGTAAAGAAGAATAAAGGGCGAAAGCACAAGTATGTGCTGAAATTGGGGGATGGGAAGGAGGAAGAGAAAAAGTTGAGAGAAATTGGTAGTTTCTCATCCTAGGGAGGCTGTTTCTCAAATGTAGTACTACATACATAATATAGAACAAGAAAGAAGTAGATCACTTCATCTAGAAACTGGCAACTGCACGCCGAATTGGACCCGGCGCCTATGAGTATATGGCGGGGGCCGCCGATTGAAAGGGATGGTATACCAAGTACCAGGCTTTCCCGTTCTGCTACTTGTTTCCCCGAGCCTCCAAGCCCCAAACTTCCGCTCCTGCCAAATATCTTTTGCTCCCACGCGCTTGCTGCCCAGCCCATCGGACCCAACATGAAGTGCCAAGGCAAGTGATACTGTATCCCCATCTAATACAAGTTACCTAAATGTTGGTAGGAAGTATATTATGTCCATCTTCTGTGTTTTTTTTGTTTTTTTTGCCAACGCATGGTAAAAAATGAAACCCGATATCCATAGATTTGCAAATACCTTTTCCGGTTAATACCGATTCTTGCCTACTCGGCTTCTTCTTTCTCTTCCCCTATTCTACTATGAGCGAGAAATAGGTCGCACTCTAGCCAATCCTAACTATTACGGTACGGAGGAGGACTAGATGCATCTGATGCATGTTCTGCCCCTCCTCCCCTCTCCATCCTAGCTGTACGAGTAGAGTACATGCTCACATACTAACTCAATTCTGCTTTCCACTCGGGAACTTGGGGTGAGCAGCCACTTTTTTCCACCTTGTCACCTTTCTTCTCTAGGCTGAGGAAGGGGAACTGTGATTTTATTCACTCCAGGAGGGAGCGTCTATCTGCTCGAATAACCTTTTCCAAATTATATTTTTTGTAAGAAGCAGAAAGGGAATAGGCAGGGTGAAAACTGGTGGTCGACATTCGAATGAACACTTTGCAAGGCTGAAAGCTACAGCACATTAGATAGAGAGACATCTTGAGTAATAATATCAACTGCTACTAGGAGTGAGGCATGGAAATCTTTCTGGCTCAGTCAGCAGAAAGGTCAAGTAGATTTCTGGGTGGCTCCAGCCAAGTCTGAATCCGTCGTGGGGGTGATATTTTTGGCCAACCCTTGCCAGGCGCCAACCATATCTCCCGTAACCGTGTAAGGCACAAAAATACCTTTTTCCACCTCCAGCTCATTTCCTATTTCTTTACTTAAGCACTTGTACTCCCCATCTTCTGTACCCTGCCTAGGCAAACCCTACACGAAATGAGGCTCGGAGCACCCACAGTGCTCATACCGGTATTATCTTTATTTCGCGCCCAGTCTTTCCTGTTGTTTAAAATTAGAGTTTTCAACGACCGATCTACCGTGCAGTCGCTCACACCACACCTCACATGATCCCCCTATGGAATCTGTTAGCAACCTGCTCGCTTGTTATGCAGGTACAGTGCAGTACGTTTCAATAGATCTATAATGCCTTTAGCTAACGAACGTTAAATAGCCGAAGCAGCTGTGTTCTTGGGGTCCGGTTAGCTGTCTAGCCTTGCGATGTCTATGCGAAAGTACGCATGCTGGGGAAGACCGCAGATTTTGTAGCGCTTGGGAGTTTCGTATTATTATAGTTAGGGATTACAGTCGATACATATCAGATGGTTTACTTTGTGCTTTCTGCCGGTTCTGAAATTATCACTGACATTGGTCGCCAAATGCCGACAGCCTTATGGTCGGGTTGACAATCCCGACGCCTTTGAATAAAGAGATACCCCACTTTTTCTGAAGGATCCCGGCAAAATTATGGATATTTTTGCCAATGCCGCTACCGTGTAGGTCGTGATAGTATGGCTCCCATGCGTATACGAGATATCCTGGATACTTAATTCAGCCCCTCCCGTCCCTTCTCTGATCCATACAGTTTTCTCTCTTCCGGAATGAAGTCCACAGCCGTGGCGCTGATCCATTGATGGATAAAGAAATATTGGTTGCACTAGCAGTCTAGCGATGGTAGACTGCATCCGGATAATACGGTAGTACTGCCAAGCTGACCCTTACTATTTCATGGCTGTGCTTACTATTAGGGAGGTTGAAGACCTATTGTGGTGGGGGGTGTGGAAGGCACTGATAAATCATTACGAGTGCTTGCAGGAAACCTTAATTTCTTGAATGACAAAGCCCGATCATCAAATAGGAATGTAAGACCACCGTAATGCCATAATATACATTCTCGATTCCAAACCCCTGACCCCTGAAAGCGATAAATTATCTTCCATGAGGGGACGAGCTTAGAGAAACAATAGACTGGGCCCGCCCTATCGGTTTCCCGAGACAATGCGGCTACCTGCACGGGCCCGGGGGTTGGGTCCTGTTTGAACTGTGTCACACCCCGGTTCGAGCTACGGGTTTCCTTTTCCTCAGGCTACGGAATTGTATTTTCTTTTGCTTCTCCGCTAACGTACTAGCATAGGTAATGCACAGTACCACCCCTTTACTCTTTGCCAGACAGCCTTTTTCTTTTCTTTTCAGTCCTTCTGATGAAGAATTCTATGCATGAGAACACCTCGATTGCGCATTTTACCTCACAGGTCGCTGAATATTCCAGTATCGGGTTATCCACGGAACATCTGCTTGTTCTCTGAATGCCTATCTGACAATGTCCTAAGTCCGATGTTCGCTTCTTGTAGGGGTGCTCAAGTAACCTTCCTCATTCATCTTCAGGTCAAAGTCCTATAGTCCACTCCGGTAGATAGTTGGATGAAGAGTCGTACGAGTCCAATGAGGCAATACATTAAATCTGGGGCACAGGAGGGGTTGAAACGGGAATCCCCTGAAATAGGCAGAGTTGATCAAATATGACGAGGCAAATAAGGTGAGAAATACCTAACCACTTGCTGTCATGAGAACTCATGTAGTACACTGGGAGCGTCAATTTGGTGCTTTTAGAGTAAGGCTTTGGTTGCATAGAAGGAGCCCGGCGGTGTTAGATAACGCCCTTCTCGTTCATGGGGTTTTGCTGGGGTATCGGGAGCGTCGGCGGCCCCTATCTACTGCCTCTGCAGGTTCAGTTCCGGAGGTGGATAAGCCTGGTATAAGTGTTAAAGCCTTCTGCCTAGCGAATGGTACACCCAATTCCCCAACTCCGAAGCATCATGCCACTTGACACACACCCGAAGGCTCTGGGGTGTTGCTACCATGAAGACTCCATGTTCACTGCTGCGCCGGTCATTGAGAGACTCGCTAACCAAGCGGCAGAGTTTAAGCCCTTGTGGGGAATGTTGGCTGAGTAACTTGCTTAATGACTCCCGTTCTTTTGTGCCCTTTAGCTAGCTGCCTGCTACCAAAGATATTTCTCATGCCAAAACTGTTTAGTGACCTTTGCCAGCCCGACCCAAAGCACGTTCTTGGATACTATCCTGTGGAGGGTAGTGTCCCCAACCCTCCAGTCCGTCCGTCTTGCAGGCAGGACTAGACTAACTCTAGGACATAGTAGCTCATTTTTTTCAAGTGTTAGGACGCCCTACACCTGATAAACTCTAATAATTAGCCCGGGCTTCAACAGCCCCCCTCTGTTCTTTATATTATGCGATCAAAATGCGCTTCTCAGTGGTACTCTACTTTATTTATCCATTACCCAGAATGCAGATCCTGACTGTAAACCCACTTAAATTGGGCTCCCCATATCTTTCTCCTCCCGGCGGGGCTTCACCATCCTATAGAGCTGGCCATATGGCTACCAGGCTAGTAATATTCCTTTGGCTTGTGGAATGCACCTTAACTTGTCATTAATTGTGGCAACAGGTAAAACCCGAAGATTTATTCGGGAGTAGAAGGTATATCCACAAATTCAAACTCTGAGTTTGGTCAGTTTTCGGAATAGATATATAGCTAGTGCTGAAATCAGAAAATATATCACTCATGTGATCCCTAGCAGTCCCCCTCCGGCCCAGTACCCTGCCTCTCCCCGGCCGCCCCTTGGTATCTACTATGGTCCTACTCCTACCCCCAAAGGTACTATCCTACCCCATAGAGCCCACCACCGGAGACAAAGAGGGCCGTCCTAGGATTTCGCTACACTGGACGGACTGCTAGAGGCAGCCCCCCCGGGCCCGCTAGGGCCCTTAACCGTTCAAAACTCTACTTATGGGATTCAGCCCCGCACTGGTTAGAGAAAATTATTATCACTACCTATCCGCCTCCTTGCTTTGCAGCCCCGATTACCTTCCCCCAAACCCCGCCCTCAAGAGCGATTGGCTGAGGGTTTGATGGGCCCTCTTCTGAGGAAGCTGCCAGCCTATCTCGCTCGTTCAAGTAATCGAAAACTTGGAAATTGGTACTGGTGAATAAAGCGCGCAGCACTGCCAGTTGGGACCTCCTAGCGCATGTTTTTTATTGTGTTATCTCTCCATTGACTCTGTTTGGTAGGAGCAATATCAGGAGTCCTCGCCCTCCTGCGCATGTATGATATTTTCCACTGGTTTGTTACTCCTATGATAAGCATGTCTTTCAGCGTCTTCGCTAGATGAAGTCATAATTCTCATTCCTTGAGTCTGTGTGCTGGGTACCCGTTTCCCGTATTTGGAGTCGGTAGTCGTAGAGATGGCAGTGCCGGCAACTGTGAACTATCCGATCGGCCATCCTGAGATTACTCCAGCATGGGCTCAACATGGGCTATTATTCTATAAAGAAACCCATGTGAGTATCTCACCAGTCATTCATTATATACTTGACCCAGTCAAGTATAGTCGGGGCTAAGATTTCTAAGCAAAACCCTTAATACTATAAGCCATGGCTTACTAACCATCCAAAATACACTGGATATAAAGGGAGAATAGCCCCGTATTTGACCACGCTGTGATTGAAAACCGACCCTTATCTTAGCTTACCACGATTTAGTGAATCAATTTCCCCCCCTACGGATCCCCTTGATAGCCTTATTTTGTTTTATTTTTTTCCTAACAAGCTGCTGAGAGGCGGCTGTGTCATCTGTTACCACTCGACCATCACATATAAACTGGTGGAATCCGGAGTCAACCCTTACAGGTTTTCTGGTTTAGCGTAGCCCCTAGGATTCCAACATTCCAACCTCCCATACTAGTTTCCCATACCAGTCCGCATTCCAGGAATTCCTACCGTGCACAGTCGCACCTCGCTGTAACTAAATTCCTTATACAGTACTGGAACCTCGCTATTAGGAATGAATCTTGTATGAATTTACACCCCTGCTCCCACACAAACAGACCTCGCTATAAGGAATTTCTTCCAAAACCTCGCTGTAACGAACGAAAGCTCCCGAAAAACCTGAATTCTTGGCTTTCGTTATAACGAGGTGCGACTGTATACATTCTTAGCATTCCCATAATCATTCCCGCAAAAATGCCCATATTAATCCCAACCACTTCTGAAACAGGCTCGATGTGCTCCGGACAACAGCTAGTGTTGTCCGGAATGTGTTTCATTGGCATTGCTAGAATGATTTATATTACTGAAATGATATTAAGGAGTGCATAGCCAGGCTAGGAATGATAATGAGCTTCGGGATATGAATGCTAGTGTGGGAATGGATACCAAATGTTGATGGCTGCGCTAGACTTGAAAGTTTGCATGTATATTTTTTATTACTCCTATTGTTGGCTGGATAGCATTATGCACACGAAACAATTAAATAAGATCCTGTTTAAGGTTAACTTCAGTTTTCAACTGGGACGGAAAATATCGTGGGGACTTGCTACACATCCCGTTGTGAAGAGAATAAGCTAGCAAGGAAAATAGAACCTCGAGACCCTAGTATTACATATTATTCAGTTCTAAGGGTAGATGCCAGAAAATCATGACACCATTTAGCCCAAGCGGCTTCAGAGGAATACTTGTGCACATTAAGTGGAGGGGCTAAGGTTATGTCACAGGCATGAAGCAATGGTAGGCAAGTGCGGGCACTGTCATGGCCACCTGAGGAACTATCTGAGGAACTATCCCACCAGTATCCGTAAGGCCGTTCTTTTCCAGACGAATACCCCTGTAAACATGCCTGTCAGGAATGCATATACGGCAAGAGATTATTTTGAAATGTTTATAACTGATCTTCCGTTACTTGAGCACTGCAGTTAGTTAGAATGTGTCAATTTATGTTCTTCAGAACTGCCGTAATAGCTTGACTATATATCATAATAATATTATTGAAGAAAAATAAAGTCGATACCCTGTCAAATACCAGGGTAGGCAGTATCCCGGCAAAAAATTGCTTGGTAGTATAAATATTGGGAGGTTATGAATGGCACAGTGGTAGACGATAGAAAGAAAATTCACACGGAACTTAGGCACTTCGCTCACGCTCTTGTTATCGCCCTTAACTAAAAACAAAACTCGCGGTAGAGACAGGTGTATAAATAAAACATAAGTAGTACGTCCTGATCCTTCCAGGGGCCACCACACCTATCTCTCTATTTCCCTCCATCCCCTTATTCCAAAGTCAATCACACCCTTCGAACAGGTAGGAAGCTGGGCACAATACATCGCACCTCAAGTAAATGAAATTCGATCCCAAGGTAATAGTGCTTAGTTTCCCTACTGAATCTAGGTTGGGTGGGAGCAGTGACTCCGCCCCGTGAGACGAAGGGGAACATGCTTAGTCTAAATAACCAGAGAGAGACCCGGGATGCGTAAATTATACCTACATACAAAGCAAGGACCTAAGAATCCTGTGATTAGAATATATATTTCAACCAATGTTGGCCCTGAATAAAAAAGCAGCATCGCTCGGCATGGTACTTCATGAGTAGGTAACAATAGATCTTGTACGCAAAGAAACTAGAAAGGGGAAAGTTATCACTAAATGGCAAGGAAAGGTTACAAGGGCTTTTGAGAATTTATTACTCAAACTTCCGTATTGCTTAATGTTCAACCTTCCATAGAGCTGTGATACATTTGCGATCTAGCAGAAATTGTTTGATTTCTTACACAGCATGCGGTTATGAGATATGTGGTTACGGATTGTTTTCACGCCCTATGCCTAGCAGCCTAGGGTATTGGCATCAGTTTTGCTCTCGCTTTATGGCATAGGTGGCCATTAGGCAACGGCCATCGGGTGTTTGGTCTAAATTATATTTTTTCCGATCTATGCCGTTTATCATAGGGCATGGGGTTTGGGGATTGGTTTTCACTATGACTTTAGATCATTCGGGTGGTGGGGGATTGCTCTTTTGCCTTCTTAGTGTTTCTACCGAGTCCCTATCATGGCAGAACTATTTTTTTACCTCACATCCGCTCACTATAGTTTGGGGGATTTCCTTTAGTTTTTAGAGTTGCTGTTCAAGAGATACATATATATCTCCTAGCCAGTCCTCAGCTAGCGTCTCTATCTGCTGACTAGCCCCCATTTTCTCACCACCGGTGGTGTTTAGCGGATGGCAGTCTCGCCCCTACCACCTCATCTCTTAGCCCTCCCCTTCGACAATAATAGAAGATATATCTTGGCTAAGTCAGAAAGCAGATAATGGTCGATATCAGAGAACATCATGCTCATGGTTAGCGTGTTAGTTGCCCCCGAGAGAGAAGACGTCCACTAAGCAAGGGTAAACAAAGAGGAAGTTACCCCGAGACTGTTACTTATTCGGGAAGTGTAGATATCTAGACTTGGGTATAGGCACTAGAAGTGGCGAGAGTGGGGGCTCTCAGCTTAGAGCTCCCAAGCCACACCATCACCTTCAAATCCTCCACTCCCGGAACCAAACCAGGCACCAACTCCTGTATTACAAAGTATGTGATGTTTTCAAACCGTGCTACCATACAACCTTAGTAGACTAAAAAATCCCTACAATGAAAAAATGCTCTCGAACGACTTTGAGAAATCGAAACGGAGGATCTAAAATCGTGAAAAATCACTTACTCACCAATTCCAAAATAGAGAATTGGGACACGGGTACTAGAAAAATTTCTATGCCTAAGCATAAGACAATGTTTACCTCTGCATTACCACACTTATAGCTGCACATGGGAGCAGTCACATTACATGGAAAACTATAAATTAAGGGATCAGAAATTAATTGGTAAGAGAAACAAATCAGTTAAAACATGATAAAGGTAGAAACCTAGAAATCTTCATCGATCTCTAATACTGGGAAGATAAAAAGACCTTGGCAGCATAGTATGTCAGACCCTATCCCTCCCTTGACCAAGTCCGGATACTTGATTTTTTTTGTTTTTTTCAGGAATTCTGCAGTGAGACCTTGAGCAAAACCCACATACAAAGTGATCCACCCCCAGGTCTCACACAGTCCCCAATCCAACACGTCACCTCGAGGGGGCCTTTGTTAATGTTTCTATGCCAAAAGTACATTGTGGGTTGGGTAAGCCTTAGACATTGAAAAACAGACTATAATTCCCACTGGCCTAGTGTGATACCCCAAAAATTACCACCGAACCACCAATTAGCACCCACAGACGTGAGCACAATTTAGTACTCTACAATCCTAGGAAACAGTATTAAAAATCAAAGAAAATAAATGATTCATACATACTAAGCTATATGTGCCCCCTAAATCATGAGTGCTGCAATAACTATACAAGCGGTGACTATGAGCGAGCTAGTAGTCTTGATAGAGGTTGACTCAGACATGTAATAGCTAGCACCCGGTGGTAGGGTTGCAGCGGGTGGAGTACTAGACACAGGCTTAGGGATAGTAGTACTGGAACTGTTCAAAGCCGCTGGAGGAACAGGTGCAGACGCCCAAGGAGAAGGAACAGACAGAGCAGGAGTAGATGGCGGTCGGGTAGGCCGGACACCTCCTGCGCTTGTGTGGATGCTGATCGGGCCATTCGGACCTATAATCTGAGAGATAGGGGTGGGACCCGCAGGGCCAGCTATCATAGGCCGACCGCTAGGGCCTACGACGATACTGACTGGGGTTGGTCCATGAGGGCCTGCGATAACGGGAATGCTAGCACCGCTGGGGCCAGGAGCGATGCTAACTACGACGCCACTGGGAAGGGGAGAGCTGGCTGAGTGTCGGCCTGCTGGGAAAGACGATAGAGCCGGAGTTGGGACTGGGGCTGAAGCGGAAGTGGGAGCAGCGGATGGGATCAGAGTGGGGGCAGGGGTGGTGGAAGGGACTGGAACCGCGAAAGAGAGGGTAATGGGCTCAACAGAGACTGATGCTAAGACTTGAGGAGCTCTCTTCTGGCGGGAGGCTCCTTGGGAGGTGGTAGGATCTTGAACAGAACCTGGCGCCGATGCGGCTGCGAGAGGCGCAACACCAGAAGTGCTGAGCATACTGACAAGACCGCTGCTGAGACCGACAGGCGGGGGGGCCTGTGTCACAGCTCCGGAGGGCGCCTGAGGATCTCCGGCAACGAGCATGCCCAGGGCAAGCGTGAGGAGATATCTCATAATGAGAGAGCTGACGAACGAGATTTTGGTAACGAAGGAACCGAATGAATTGAACGTGCAGTGAATCTTGAAGCGAAAGTCAGGGCTTATCCATAGAACAGCTGCAGGAGCTTGAGCAGGGAAACGAGGATCGGGACCTTATAAGCTAGACATGAGTCCGTCTGTGGTGGAATGCTACTTGAGGTGTTACCAATTGCCGAATCATGGGCTCTGTTTTTAGATCTCTGAGTCCCTACTCCCTTGAGTTAGGCCTGTCCATACCCCTCGCACCAGGAGCCCCATTCTAACCACAAACATTGGTTCTAGTCACCTAGTTCCCCGGCAATGAAGGCGACGGGTCTGGTCGGATTACCTAGTTCGTTGGAAGGCATCAGGGAAACAGAACGGGGAAGCAGAGTCTTCCGTCAGCCCTAAACTCCAACCTCCCAAGGCCTTTTCCTCGTCCATGCCATATCTCAGCCTTGCACCGTCCTGCTATTTCTTTGGCCAGATATTTCCTCTTAACCCCCAAGCCGCTTTAAAGTTCTCGTCCGCTCGAACACCATATTTTGCCCTATGGAACGAGAAATTGTCGACTGATACCCACCCATAAAGGACCCGATTACCAAGAAAAGATCCTCTGATATAACCTCAGGACGATCCATCGGAGCAGAAAAGTCTCTCAGACCGTCTCAAGCCGCTTCGGGTAACGAGTGATAATTAATGAGGGAAGATTCGTAAATTATGAGCGACTTTGCGTTGCTGAGTCGCTAGACGGGACCACTCCTGCAAGAACAGTGTCTTTAGAAATTGGACTGTGCTATCAAAGAAGATAAATTAAATAAAGTTTTTGACAAGTATGGTTACTATCAAGTCCGTGTTGCCGGTGCCTCAAAGGACCTTAGTCCAAAGGAGGGGGAAGACATGACCGTGGTTGAGTAGCCTAGCACAACACCTCCTAAGCCAGCAACGATAAGGCATCCCCATTATAAGCATGCTGAAATCAATGGGCCAAGGCTTGGTGAAAATAACACTCTAGGCACGGAGCTTGTCTCCTGGTAAGCAAAGTATGTATATGTGATCCCGGAATTCCGTTTGCTCTAGATATCTACCATCCCCTAACCCCTGTGTCGTCACAATAGAGCTAGATCACAGTTTCCACTATCTATCGAAAACCCCAAGTCAAGAGGCGCATTCTTTAGCGACTCTTGCGTCCCCACCATCAATACACGAGGGGACAGACGTCATTATCAGTCCGCTGTTCTTCTCTCAAATTGTTGTTCCCAAATGAGACCGAGCAATGCCGTAGCCTTCATGTACAAAAGTCGGCCGAGGCACTTGAACTAGTCAAGCGCAATTAGAGAAAAGCTCACGTATGTATGATACCGGTGCCTGGGATTACCTTTAACCCTAACCCTAATGACTTTGTTTCTGCTTCAGGGCCTCCCATTCCATATGTAGTGGCTCCGGGAGGTCCGAAAGCTCCGTCCTGCCAAAGCTATGAGCGCACGATTCTCAGTCTAGAGTCCCGCAGTCCCCTGATTCAGTCAAGGGTTCTCAAAGGGTAAACTTGGTGCTTCAAAGAGCCAACGAAAAAGGTGGAGCCCCCAAATCTACCACAATTCTTAGCAACTGTGGCTGGCCCCCTCATAGGGCCCTGAGCAACACCTATCGGGCCGAGAATGTGCCTACTTCTTACGTGAGCCTGAGAAAGCTTGGGCAACGAAGGGCCTTGAGGCAGGAGAAGGTGGTTCATACCTTGAACCTAGATGGGTAACTGATAATACCAATCCTCAACTATGGGAGGGGAACGCCACTCTGAGCGGCGATTGAAGCCGTGAGGCTCAAGCTCAACCCCAACCCTAGTTTAACAGGTATGTCACCCCATAATGCCGCATAATACCCGGAAACACTCTGCCAGTGGAAGAGCAGAGACCCTAGGGAAACTCCATCCATCATCTCTGTTAAAATCCATTTAATTTCAACAGGGATCCAATATTTGCACTAGATGGCTCAGATATCACAAATAGCGTCCATAGCAACTTCTGGGTTGCGGAAGACCCACCACCCCACGTTTCAGAGCTAACAGAATCCCCCGCGAATCTAATGTCAAGTCAAGTGTCTAGTCTGGGGCTCATCATAGACGGGATTTCCCCCTACTGTCTAAGCGAAAAGAGCTTTCCCATTGGGTTGTATTCATGATATCGTAGAAAACTGGATCCATCAGTAAATATTACCATCTGCGATGGTGCTCGCTTTAGTAATTAGCGTAAGTGACTCGGTTGTCTTAGGCTCTGCAGTGCCGAGATACTACCAACCTCGGCTCATCCATCCCCATTATCCGCCACCATAACCGCGAACCGCAACTCCACTATTCGCCCCCAGATCATCCCAAAATCATTACCATCATATCCCCCAACCGTATAAATCGCGTCATCTACACAAATACTCGAGGCAGCACCAAAAATGTCTCAAAAAATGAAAGCTGTCATTTTCAAAGGTCCCCACAGGATTGCCTTGGAAGACAGGCCAATCCCAAAACTCATTAACGAAACAGACGCCCTTGTGAAGGTTTCTTACACCGCTCTTTGTGGGAGGTAAGCTCTTCACCCAGAAATATTTCTGTTCGAAGATAAGGGCCAACAAGAAACATCAAGCGAACTTCATGTATTCCGTGGATATCAGCCCAGCGATACCGGATTTATTATGGGCCACGAGTTCACCGGGACTATTGTTGAGGTTGGGAAAGAGGTTACTGGGTTCCAAGCGGGAGATAAAGTTGTTTCCCCATTTACAACTTCTTGGTACGCCAGGTAATTGCCTTTACATGTAAGCTTTTGTTGACGATGGGATAGCCTAGAATGTTTCTACTGCAGGAACGGCTATACCTCCCGATGCGCACAATCAATGCTATACGGGTCTGTAGCGCTAGATGGATGCCAGGCGGAATATGTTTGTTTTTTCGTTTGTAGATCTCGTCCGAGAACTGACTAGGTGAATTAGGTCCGAGTTCCCTTGGCGGACGGGACACTCTTCAAGGCTCCACCAGAAATCCCGGAAGAGACAGTTGTATGTTAGATTCAGGTTAATATTCACTTTGAAGCCTTAGCTAACAGCCGTAATAGATCTTGATGGCAGATATAGTAAGTCTACAGCTTATTAACTTGTTGCTCAATTTTGCTAATCACCAACTAGTTTCCAACGTATGGACCTATTAGCAATCTTTTATCGTAGCTAACCCGTTGATAGTGGCTACTTTGCTGCATCCAGTGGCTTCTCCCAACTCACACCGACTCAGCGTGAGAATGCAACTGTTGCTCTGATAGGATGTGGCCCGGTAGGACTATGTGCCCTCATTTCCGCTACTTCCTTCAGCCCTGCACGCATCTTCGCTATAGACTCTGTTCCCTCTCGTCTTGAACTCGCCAAGTCTCTCGGGGCAGAACCTTTGAACTTTATGGAGGACAAAAGGGCTGTTAAGGAGCGAATCCTAGAAGCCACAGATGGAAGAGGCGCAGATGTTGTCTTGGAGGTGGTAGGAAACAGCCCTGCTCTCCGAATGGGCTTCGACGTAGTTAGGCCCTGGGGATTACTTATCAGTGTTGGAGTGCATAACGCTGAAGTGAGCTCTTCAATCAGCGCCCTTCCAAACCCTTGCTAACACCGCTCCAGATCCCGTTCACCGGAAACGAAGCATACAACAAAAATGTAAGAATCCAGTTCGGCAGGTGCCCTGTGCGTGCGGTTTTTCCCGAAGCGCTGGCATTATTAAAGAAGAAGTCTCACCTCGTAGGGTAAGGTTAACCCGCCCGATTTGAGAACACAACGCTCACACCTTAGAAGGTTCATGGCGGATAAGATCATGCCAATGACTCAAGCGGAGGAAGGATATGAGCTTTTTGACAAAATGAAGGTCCAGAAGGTGATTTTTCGTGCAGATCAGTAGGTTTAACTGGTCAATAGAACTCAAACTCCGGAGCAAAGGGAGTCCCACTCCTAGACCCCTAACTCTTGAACAAGGATGTTAAACAATTTCCGAGTGATATTATGTGAATTTCCCGGATAGCCATTGATTAGAGAAGTTCGTAGAGGCGAGGAAAAGCGCTCTCCAAGATCTGGAAAGGTCATCCGGTGGTATTTCACGGATCTCAAGGGTCCTTGGTAATATATAACACCCGTAGTGCGATCTACCAAACCATCTTCTGAGAGTTCACGGCAGCCAAATCCTGCGGGCTTCCCCTAAGCACAGAAATTTCCTACTACCATCTTCTATACACTATGCATAGGCAAAAAGGGAGGAAAAAGGGCTGGGTGACGAGGAAGCAACCCCCATCCTCAAATACCTGACCGCCTGACAAACATAAGCACTACCAACTTATTCGAGTAGGTACCCTAATGTCCAGCATTCATCCCTAACACTGTTACAGGTCAAGGATGTGGAGAACATAACGAGCATGCTCTTCATTCTCGGTTCCACAACCGTCGTGTATCATGCACTGGCATTACTCGGCCAAAACATTAATCCCAGCTTCGACTGCGAAGCCAATTTGCCGCCGTGACAGCCCAACGGGAGGATAGGAGAAGGACCTGTAGCACATTATACTTGCTAGCCACGCTTGGTGCTTTATCTACACCCATGGTAGCTATAGTTCACGATACACCCCCAAACTTGCTCACTCACCAGGCATAAGATCTACCTCATTCACCACTTCGTCATCAAACGAGTGACAATCAATGCTCTCCTGAAATTGACCTTTGCCGCTACCAATCCCGCCAAGTCCTGTAACATACATGTGAGCAATCCCCATCGGGCGAAGGAATACGGTATAATAGCAATAATACGGTAAGCCCCGTTTCCCGTTACTCGAGTACACATGAATAAACGAGGGAAGAAGCCCCACCCAAATGCAGATAGTGGTATTCCAGCTTCCTCTACTAGTACTCTTCTCTGCTCCGCTGAGTCCTTTTACAATAATAACCCGACTAGAGTGTATTGTTCATCAACACAAACGCCCCCGCCGAAAAGGTAACACGGTACAGTATGGATTATCCCAGCTAGCGTGGTAAACACCGGACCATAGGAATCGATGTATCACACCCCATCCACACAGTGGTAACTTACCCCTCCAATCACCATTCCTTCACAATCACGAGGAACAAGCAAGTCAAGGAGAACAAGCAAGCAAGCGAACCCACATACGGCGCCTCTGTGGAACCGCACCGCAACGGAACGCAGAGATTGCGAGACAGACGTAACTGAACTTAACTTTGTTCCTTAAGTTACCCGAGTATCTAATCATAACTCACCACCTCAATATCGCATGGCATCGCAGAAAGTGTCTGACCGTATCTGGCGTGGTTGTCAAATTTAGCTCTTTTCTTTCCTTTTCCCCCCTCTGCTTTTTCTTTTTTCTTTTGGAGATGTTTTGTTTTTATAAGTCAATCGTACTTCCCGTTAGTTCAAGGGCCTTCTCGACCACTCAGAGAACAGTGCTCACTCCAGCCACTGCGCCAAGAATTCGAGACTTTTTTTCCTTCACAACAAAATTAGCGTAAATGGAACAACTCGCGTCGCACCCACGTAATTTCGACCAACCAAACCCCAAGTCAAGTACGATTTCGGGAGTTGGTCCGGGGGCTGCAAATTGAGCTGGAGGTGGAGGTGGTGGGTGCGGGGGAAAGTTCTCCAATGGATCATGCCATCAAGAAGAAGGAATATGCTCTTTCGTAAAGAGTATCTTGCCGGTCGCCCGCGGCTGCCAGTGGACGGCGGTATTTGCGAAAGTTCTTTTCGCCCGGGCCCGAGGGGGCTTTTTTTTTGCGGGGGTGATCGCATATCATCATACCAGAATTTAGATGTTCCTTTTTAACTCATTGGAATATTATGACTTGAATAACTCTCGTCAGTACCGGTAGAGTTCAAAGAGAGAGGGGTAAACTAAATCTACCAACCAAGCCACCAACGGATCCTGGGTAGGAATCCTAGTCCAACAACCGTCATTTTGTCCGCTTTTGAAGCCTCGTAGCATCAAGTCGGCTCTTTTTCGGTTTAGCGGTGGCTAGAATCAGTTCGCGCACCCGGCCTCTACCGATCGAGCTATTTAAATCACAATAAATAAGAGGCTAAAGATCTAGTTACCATGGATATTGCGCTTCTAGATTTTATATCATACTTGTGCGCGAACAAGCTTCTGTCGGGGAAGGGGGAAAGGGAGGTAAGAAAGAAAGAAATATGAGTTCGAATACCGATATTCATAGATCAAGCACATGTCACCCGTACAGTCTTGCCAAAGATGACGTGAAGAGAAGTGTAGTTCTGATATGATCAAGTGCACCGGTATACAACCCGGGATGGATGGAACAAGAACAACAGTAAAATTCACTTTGTCAAAAGGGTGGTCGAGTGAGCAGATGCAGCACATCAGAGCTGTCAAGCTATTATTGGAACGAAAAAGAAGTACCGGTATTTGACAGAACTACCGTACCATTGTTGAAGAGTCCCCCGGATGATGATGGAAATCGTGAGGCTCGATTCCTCAAACTTTTCTCGAAGATTTCCCGGTGAAGAGCATGCCCCCACTGAATCCTCAAAATTCCTCTCACACTCCTGTACCACTCCAGGATCTGAAACTGCCCTTGGAGTAAGCATTGCATGGGCCTGCTTTCCGTCCCGTACTTTATTTCTTCACTTTTGACAAAACGTTGCGATCACGATCGATCACTCGGATTTCGCCCCCCCCACCCTAAAGGCACAGAATAACCCTAGCTGCGCCATAATGCTACCTGCTTTCGAGGAAGACGTACGAAACGCTAGCCAAGTGATCTCGCCTCACCATAGCATGCCGCCGCCATCTTAATCGCACACGAGTGCTTGATGGGGGAGGGCTAGGCAGCTGTTGTTCGTTTCATGCAAAGATATGTGCGTGGACGGTTAGGGTTTATAGACACGTTAATTCTTATCTTTTGTGGGATGAAGCATTCTACTCGTATATAGAAGTGACATGACACTGTACGGGGGGTTTGGGCGGTATTGTTCCTGGGGTAGGCCAGAGTAGGTATCAAATCTAGAGACCAGAAGTTTGAGAAGCGGATCCCGGTCCCATGCGCCAACCATCACGGACACCATAGCGGAAGCGCAGTGCATTTTACTGAGGCTTACTACTATCACATGTTAGTTGATAGTATTACTACTGATTGGGGTAGTGCACATAGAGTGCTAGTATATGGCATGGTACTTATAGCACTTGGTGGCTATCGTGGCATAACGTGTTATAAGATATTATACCTCTACATATACACCAACGAAGCGCACTTACAAATATTACAAATAACAGAGGCCCTATTTGGCATCACTGTATCAAAGCCCATTCTTACCTGAAAATAGAGTATTCTTTAAAATAAAAAATACCCAGTGTTGCTGAAAATATGGTATTTGGCACGTCCAAGGCCTTTTTGTCATTTATGCGGGTGGGCTGCCTTCTAGGGTGCAATAGATAGAAATAGAGTGGAAAGTTGTATCATAACATTATTATAAGTTTTCATTTGCAAAACTGATTTGACTGAAAACTGAAGCGAAAACCCACTTTTCCCTAACGCCCAGAACCTTAGAAGTATTAATCTGCAAGCGGTTGTTGTGGGATCGTGATTGTGTCCTAGCATGATAGTATGATAACCGGTTTATAAGAAATACAGCAGCAAAAGGATAGGGGAAAATGCTCTCGAGTACGAACGAAAGCACCACGGTATTTCAGTGAATGCAAAACGCAATCCTGTTTTTTTGCATTTTTACAACCGGGAATAGTCAGGGTGGGTGAGAAAAACTGAGTATCTCTGGCGTGCCAAATAGGCCTAAACCTACTTGCCATACGGTAACAACCATTGCAGCAGCCCAAAACCTTCCATACAATATCCCAAACCTACTGCTGTACCTATCATCCCCCCGTTACAGACACTAGCCCCGCGCGCCAGTCACCACCACCGCCACCGAACATCCTCTTCCCTCCCTTCCTAAAACCCATCTGCAACACCACTCACTCCTTTCGAGTGACCGCCCATGAACGCACCCACTCCCTTACCTTCCATCCCGACGCCCCCCAGCCAACTCCCTTCACTCATGACACACACGTAGTCTCGCTAATCGCTGATCAGCGAGAAAAAAACGTGGTACTGTAAACACATCCATACTGTACAAACAGATATCTCACCCTCCCTCCTTTTAACAAATAAGCTAAGGGTAAAACATCTGCTAAAGTAAGTAAGAACTCACCTCGGGCTAGAATTGAAGTGGCAATGTCCAACAGTACTTGTAAAATTCAGTCTCAGGGTGGAGTAGGATCGTTGACTCATTCGGTGTTTGACCGAAGCAAGGAAGGATTTTCACAAAGTTACAAGTAGACGCCAGATGGGAGGTGTGGAGGGGATAAACAAGATAGGACGGACGGCAAAAAACACGTTGACAAGATAACAATAAAGCAGTACTGCGATCGCGCAATTTTACTAAAGGCGAGATTGTGGCATACCGTAGCTCATTGTGGTGGAAAAGGGGTGAAGAAGCGATACGGTGGTGGACGAGTGCGAAGGGCACATGTGTTATTCGCAGGAGTTTGGCGCCGGCGTGGAAAATTACTTTTTTTCTCTATAACTTACCTACAGTAGACTAGCTACAGTAAGGACCGGAATAATTGAGAACCACGCTAGGAGGTCCAGAATTTCCCCCTTCGGATTGAGGGTAGAAAGGGAGCACAGCCAAAAGATCATCTTTCAGCCCCCGGTCGGGGTAAATAAATAAAAATAAAATAATATCACAAACCCTACCAGGAGAGGCAACTCCAACGTTCCAGCGAAACTATCTATTACAAGTACCGTACAGTGTTTCTGAACGATGTGAACCCCCAGCGTAACGAGCCTCACCACCTATTGGCTCGTCTTTGGCGGGTTGCGTAGTTTCAAACCGTGGTTCAAAGTATCTTGTAAGACAGTGCTCGTTGCGCCAGATGCTCGCTAGGTAGGGAAGCATTATGCTATTATCCACTCGAGAGTTTGGTAATGAGTGAGTGAATGCGTAAGTCTACAATTCTCATTCTGCTTTTTTTTTTTTTTTACCGCGGTGAGGTGGTAGGATGGTGCAAACCGGCCCTTGTTCAAAAGTGTATCGCAAGATTGCGTTGGGAGGTACGGTGTATTGTTTCAGGAGGAACATCAGAAAGTCAGATACGCAGCTCAGACTGCGAAATAAGCAGAGTATTACTAAAGTTCATGGTGTGTCACCATCAGCAGATCTGCTCGAATAAAGCTAGGCCAAGAACTGCGTATTTTGAGGACTCCTGTGCGTATCCGTGTTCCCGACATCACCTTCAGACACAATTTTGTCGAGATGTGATTTCAACACGGAGTGGCTGGCCCTAAGCTCGTTGGAAAACACATGATTCTCCCTGAACGAATTCCTCACTCGGGCAGACCAATTGATTGACTTTATTCACCATCCAAAGGAACAAATGTGTCGAAAGTCTCAACCAACGAGTGAACAAACCAAAAACCTCTAAGCCCTCTCTTCTCTTCCTCCATTCTCGTGATTTCTTTTTTTCTTTTCTTTTTCTCTTGCCGAAATTACTTTTTCCAACCGCATCCCCCGGCAATGCGAGATGGAACATCACACACTCACATCACATCTCATCTTGCGATTTCGCTGTGTTACCATGGGGTTCTGGTTAGTTTGTCCGCTTTGCTTCTCTTCTTTGGACTTCGAGTAGAGTCTGAGATGGGGAAGGAAGTGAGAAAATGGACTAAGAGAGAAAATGAAAAGCACAGCCGAAGCGAAATGTAACTTCACACACCAACAGGTGATTGATCGACAGATAGGATACCGGTAAACGTAATATCATCTCTTGCGCAGTATCATACCTCCGACTTCCTCTTCCTCATGAAAGTGAGAGTACAGCTCGGGAGGAATCCCCGAAACTACCCTTCGCTCCTTCCTCCATAGGGCAATAATACTCTCCCCCGGCGAGGCCGCGGGCTAACTAACAAGCCTCGAAAAGAACGGGCCAATGGCGATCGGTAAGCCAGGTTTTTGGCACTTGAGGGACTAAAAGGCTTTCATGATTGATTTATCTATTTACAGGGTTACTATAAGACAAATAGGCATGGGCTTTGTGCTTGTGTAGCGTGTGTGTGCACTGGTATCAGTAGGCTTTAGCCTGAGCGGAGAACAAATTTTGAGCGAAGGAGTGAAAGGAGCGAATCGATAGGATAAGGGTTTTACCTCATGACCAAGGAAGGGATTCAGGAGTGGGTTGATACCATGATAGACCACGGTATTTCCGCCTTTTTTCCCCTCGTGTGCGTGTGGGGTGTGAGGATGTGATTGCCTTTCGTCCTTATGCCGTGATACACCATTCTCCACGGGAGTTATTATTTCGCCGTTGCTAAGTTACTGCATTCTTGATTGATGGTGAGATATTTAACGTCCGTGTGCAGTGAGTACCACAGTGTATCGTGCATATCGCTCGAGATGGGAAGGACGAGAGCAGGAGTGGTTATTTTCGGATGGACCATCTTGATCTTTCTCTCGCCTACAAACCGACATACCACGTGCACCCTTCATTCATTCCCGCATTGCGAACCCCTCCGAAAAACCATGTCCCAGCCACTCACCCGCCCAAGAGTTTCAAAGCTCAAGGCTTTAATTCAATATCATGGCTGGGCTAATCCATTGGCTGCCTCGCTCGACAAACTTAATCAATATAAAACCGATCATCGGGGAGACCTGATTCGACCATAGACTTGTGTTATCGGCACCACAGCCGGGTGAGCGAGTGGGTTCTTCGAAAGCGGGATGGGGGAAAGAATAAGATACTGTACTGGAGGATTTATCGTAGGGTACATTATCAAAAGTGCGGAAGTGCGGTTCCACCGTCGTGAGAAAGGTTTTGGAAAGCGGAAAGCCTGCATGAAGGTTTACTCACGTGTGTAGTTGGTGGTTGGGCAGGTATTGTATTTTGCTGTACAATGGAGGAAAGGAAGGAGAGAGCCGCTCCGACTTGAACGAAGTCGGGGGGGCGGTTACCTCAGAAAGTGAACTCGAAGGATATGTAATAGGATACGTTTTCATATCAAGGTGGCTATAATTGCGACTGCAACATCAACGAAATAGCAAAAGGCAAGTCTCACTTATTTTCAACATTCCAACCTCCCCCCGCCATAGTAAACTCCGGTGTGCCATCTAGCACTGTACAAGTACAGAACTGTGAGATACCGGTAAAACATCTACGACACAAAACAAAACAATTCCCTCCTTCTCCACTCTGAAGCTTAGTCGAAACAAATCCTTTCTTTTGTTTTCTCTTCTTTTGTTTGTTTCCCCGCCGCAGTATCGTAGAAGGAGAAAAGAAACAAAGAAAAATGACAGAGCACTGCGACGCTGTCAGCACGCGCTATTCCACCCCTCGCACGCCACGTTACTTTCTTTTCCCTAGCACTGACGACCGCGCAGCCAAAATTGCGATTCGATTCGATTTCATTCATTGACCGTGCGCTCCTTTCTCCCCGGTTAAGCGCGCCGGAAGCACCACATACCCACCCCGCGATCTGCTCCCGCAGCGCTTGCCTGCTTGAGCAAATCGCTCTCCTGAACAGACGCGCGCGAAAGACAAGAATTCTTCTGGAAGACTTCTCTTCGCAGCGCCCCTGAAAAGGAAAGTTTTCTTTTCTCTCTCTCAATTCCTTGTTTCTTATTCTCCATTCCGCGGCTATGTATGCGAGATGGGTTGATCTACCGTCGCTAACGTGAGTAACTCGCGAGAATGCGGAAGAAAGCTTTACTTTTTTTTCCTTCTTTTCTTTTTCTTTCAAGAAACTCCATTCGTAATATCGTACCGGTACAAGTAGCCTTTCCCTCGTGGTTCGATGTTGCTTTTTTTTTATATTTAGTTTGCCCTCGTTTTTTTTCTCCCGTGGTTGAGCTCACTCGCATTGGCTTACTTACTGCCTTGCCATGCTCAGGTGAAACGTTTCTAGTATCGTTCGCAAGTGCTACAGCAAGTGCCGGCGGGGTATGGGGTTCATTCATCTGTTTTGTGCTGTGAGGGCCCCTATCATACAGGAGTCTATCTCTCAGATGAAACGCGCTGTTTTACCGTTTTTGCTTGCATGCGTGCTGTACTATCTTATCTTTCACAATTCCATTCGGTAGACCAGGAGGTAGAGAGAGAGAGAGAAATTTTCTCTATCATCCCATCCCATACATGTGCTACCCTCTATGCAACAGTTCATTTATCGATTGGTTGATTTGGTCGATTACTCCCGTCCGTCGGTTAGACAAGGTTTTCGTTATTGATTTGATTGTAGGATTCTGATACTGTACGATAATCATGGGGTAATACAGTATTATCATGGGAAAGTGGGCTTTATTTTTGGTTAGCGTAGTTCTTTTGGCTAGAAGTGATCCCGGATGAGGGGAGTTCGGTAAGGTATGCTTAAGTTTCGCGAATCAGGCTGTTTGAACTCCAGGCAAGAGGAGGTAGGTCGATGAAATGGGGGTTGGTTGAGTGTGTACGGTACCTGTATGGTAGGTGGTGTGATTGAAGCGAGAAATGCCTGCATGAAGGTGGGGGGGAAGGCCGGCAGACGAGCAGGCAAGAAACTGCCTTGAGAACGGTTTTGAGAAGTCAGGAAGGATCTAGTAAGAGGCGAAATAAGCCCTCACAGGATGGTATCATCGTCGTCGTCGTCTGCGTACGAGTAACTTATCTCTCATTCACATACAAGCACCTACAGCATTACGATTGAGCACTGTGATCTTGCCTGCTTGCCTCCTTGCCTCTTCCCTTTCCTCCTGCTTGTCTTCCCAGGCTATCACACTTTCCTTACCCCTCACGTGGCCCACAGTGCTCACGATAGTACGGGCATGTACCACCTCGGATACACCACACCCTTTCTGACCAGTAGGCATACCGTACTCTCCCACCAAGCCATACCAGGCATTGGCATACTGGTATTACAAGTATCATACAGCACTTTTTTTTCTTTTTCATTTTTTCAAAAACGGCCATTCAGGAATCAAAAAGCGCAGACCGTAAAAACCATCCGATGGCGAGGGGGGTATGGAATGGTCCGGGCTGGTTGGAGGGACAAAGTCCCCATGGTGAGAGTACTCGAGTACCTGCTCTTGCACTACCGGTAGTACTTGTCTCTTGTATCCTGGTACTGGCACGGTAATTTATTATGATATTATTATTTATCTATTCCATTTTAGCTTCTGTCTATCCGTCCGGTTCTGGTCTCGGCTTTGACTTTTACTTTGGCTATCTGGTGAAGGTCGGATACTGAAGCGAGCTGAACGTAATAGATATTTGCCTGGATCTGTATGGGAGTTGGGGTTGGAGTGGGGAATTTTGTTTAAACTTCACGGATATGATAACTATGGTCACAAGCATTGTAACCAGCCATAAAAAACGACCCAAACAGAGAGATTTATCATATCAGTTCCCATATTTTGATCACCCTTCCTTTTTCCGAAATCCACATCCCACGGGGTGTGAAATTTTTATGATTTATCTATTTTTTTTTTTACTGTGGTTTGGGGGTTCTTGGTAGGAGATCGGGTGTGGGCTTCCCTATGCCCGCCCACACTTCCTTCCTGCGCCCCAGAGGGCTAGGGATACTTTATCCTTTGGATTTCGGAGCTGGGATTGAAGGATTGAGGGCGGGAGTGGGAGGAGCCCTGCGGGTCGAAGTTAAGCTGCGCTGCCCAACGGTACTGTACTGCCCAAAGTACGTACACACGTGAGCGAGTAGAAGTGGAAACTTGCTTTGGGAAGAATTTCGGATTAGGATGGGTAGGTTAGGGCAGCCAGCAGCAGCAAGTCAGCGGCAGCAGAGTCGTACAGCCCCGTAAGGTATTATCCGTACAAGTCCAAAGTCTCGAGCCGTGCAAATCTTGAAATGGAGGGGATAGAACTAGATTGGGGTAAAAAAGAAATTGGGAACTGATAATGCGGGCGCGAAATTTGGATCAACGGTTTTTTGATCAGACTGCGACTTTATCCATCTCCCTCATGGTATATACAGGTTTTCCTGCATTGTGGGACATGCAGCATCCCCTCGTGTCTTTGCTCCCCTGCTTCATGGATGTTCGCCTCGCGGGCATGTATCATACCATAGGGTATGATCGTCACTCGCTCTCAGGCTCGCCCGTGGTCAATGCGGT
>QOVD01000476.1:0-10997 GCA_003521225.1 Tuber microsphaerosporum | reverse complement strand
ATACCCTAGTACATACCTTATCACGGTTAATGCAGCGTATTCATGGTAGCCTATTTATTGTCGTTATCAGATCAGGTTGATCGAGCCATGGTGCCGGGCGAGAAGCATTGACCCCATAGTTGGTTCATAGAAAAAATATCGCGGTATGTATCATATTTCCACACATATCACATCGCTGCAGAATGAAGGCCGAAAATGTGCTGTAAATAACCTCCCACTTGCTTAGATGCGATATCCACCCGAGATACTCAGATGTATGATAGTGCTGGCGCACTGGGTAGGCCCCTTGGGGCCTCTGGGGATTGGGAACGATTTGCTCCATCTGCAGTCGGTCTAAGCCTTCCGGCCCAATAACACCCAACTTCTGGCAATGTGGAGATCTAGAGAAGCTTTCTTTGTATTTTCGGCCAAGTCAGAGGCATCTGCTGACCCCGCCCCCCTCCATTCCGCCCGGCCGCAGAGGCGAGGGCAGTGGAAGAGGATATCTAGTTTGGTGGGTTATCTGTTATCTGTTATCAGATCTTCAGATCGAACCTTTTAGAAAAGTTGCACAGGTGATAACGTTACAGGTATGTTAAGGGTGCCTTGTTACAGATGAATGTAAAAAATATAAAAAATATAAAAAGTATAAAAGGAAGCCGAAAAGGAAAAGGAAAAACCACGCAATAATCGAAAATTCAAATAAATTAATTGGTAAATAAGCTTTGCATCAGCTTATTTACAGTATTCAATTAATCCTCTTTGTATGGTACTTATAGCCTCCACCTTTTGAGGCTTAAAATGCATGATACGGTTGCCTCGGTAGGCGAGGACGTGCGTTGATCGTACGTCGTCTCGGTGCATGTCGCACACACCTTGAATGACAGGCCAAAAACAGTCCTCTGTGCTGAAACATGCACGCAACCCGCTCGAATCAGGCGTAGGAACAATACCGTACCCTTTGACCACCCACCCCATGACGGTGCCAAGGACCAGTGAAAACCCTCGTAAACAACAAACCTTCCCTTTTCCCATCCCACCTTTCTATCAAACCCATCGTGCATCCCCTCTCCTCTCCTCTTCGCATCTTTACTGATTCATCGATCAGCCAATCAAAACACAGCAACAATGGCCATGTCCTTCGGCCGGTTCCTAGCTGGCAACGTCCTCATCTTGACCAAGTCTAATCCCCTTCCCCTCTGCCGTATTCATGCCATCAGCCGCTTCATCGACAACCCCTTAAAGGCAGCAGCAATTGGCATCCGCCTCAGGTCTACCGGGACCTCGCCCAAAGCCAAGACTACTACGGCGGGTGTAAAGAGGACCGTGAAGAAGAAGCCTACCACCGCCAGAAAAACTGCCGGGAGGGCCATTTCAAGGGCAGGAAGGACCGCTACCAAGGCGAAATCCACTGCAGCTAAGAAGAAGAAGCCGGCTGCCAGGAAGCCGGCTTCCAAAAAGAAACTCGCTGCAAAGGAGAAACCCGCTGCGAAGAAGAAGAAGAAGATTGCTAAGGATCTCACTCCCGAACAATTGGAACGCAGAAAGAAGCATTCCCTCAAGGAACGCATTCTCGAAGCCCCTAAGATCCCTTCGGCCAATCCCTATACTACCTTTGTGGCTCTCGGAGGGGGCCCCATAGGCCTGGAGGCAGCCGAAAAGTGGAAGGCACTTACTCCCGGGCAACAGCAGGTATGTTTGTTTATTCTGTCGGTCCTTTATATAATATGATATGCTTTTTTTATATAACTTCCCGACATATATGCCCCCTAGTGCATGTCAAATTGGCTATGAATTGGCTGACAGCGATACGCAGGAATATGCTGAAAAGGCCAGAGATCTTCGCAAGGCCGCTATCCGGAATCGTGAGCAATGGGTCAAGAGCCAAAATCCTCAGGAGGTTTACAAGGCCAATAGGGCCCGTAAACATCTCAAACGCTTGGGTGGTAAAGTCACTGTGATCAAGGACCCCAGAATACCCAAGAGGCCTGCCCCCGTCACTGCCGCATTCTTGAGGGACCAGTGGAACGCTGGCACCTTCACCAATCCAGACGGGACCAAGATGGATATTGTCGCAGCTATACGACACTCTCGTGGTCTATACGAAAAACTTTCTGCTGCCGATAAGAAGGTATCTATCTCATGCTCCTCCCCTAATAATAGTTTGACGCAGCGAAAGGCTAGATTGGACATAATATCTAATGTGATTTATTTACTTCCGTGTTCTAGGCCTACGAAGACCAGTATGCGGCGGATAGAGTCGTCTACAAGAAGGCGATGGGCGAATTGCTTGGGGATCTCAAAAAGCTTTAACCGATCAGGTTGAATAACGTAAGAGGCTTGGACTGGGTGCACGCACTGAGACTTGCTTTTTTTTCCCCATCTTTTTTTCGCTCATGTTACTTCTCGTTACGATCTATCATGTCGTAGCCCTGGCCGTCATTGTGGTATGATGGTTTGTTGCTGTTTTAGTGGCGGTGGTATTTCATGGTGGTTGCCAGAAGTCTCTTCTTTCTTTTCCCTTTTTCCTGACTTTTTTTACTTTGATTGGGGAGAAAGTAAGTCAACCGAAACAGGACCAGCCAGCCTTAGCATTAGCACCAATAACAAAACACTCTTTTTTCGTCTTTCCCTTTCATTCATTCATTATACAATAATGGTGAATCATAGTACTGTATTAGAAGTGCCTGGGGGTTATTAAAGGCTAGAAAATATAACCTTCAGGTTTATAGAGGGTCGTATGGGGTCAACAGAAATAGTTTTTCAGTTTTTAATGACCCCCCCTCCCCCAGCACAAGTACGAGTACAAGAGTGATAGCGAACCCCTGCCTCACTGAATTACCGTAGTATAACCCGTTTTATATCAAACCTTTCGTAACTTGAAACCATCGCACCACCATAGCAAGTTGAGTATTGGTTAGTAATCAAAAACCTCTGCTCACCCACAAAACCCACGAATAAAACCAATCAACCACCAACCGCACCATAATCGCGGCAACGGCGCGGTACGACTTACCCGCCATCTTCAAGAAATATGCATCCAAAGCGTCCCACAAAAGCACATCCTCTGCATCGACCCAAACCACTGACTTGGACTCTTGTTGGGGATGATGTCCTCAACAACAGCACAGCACCGGGTACACCTCCTCAACCTAATCTTCCCTCCCCCTGCCCCGCCACTATCGTCATCCTTCGGTAGCACCACCTTCCGAATCGCATCAATCCGATTCCTCCTGCGATACTCACAGCTGGCGATATCGTCATGGAAGCCAAGCCAGGTGACGTCGTGCCAGAACAACTTTGCAATGTCTAGGTCGTTCCGCAAGTTCGGTAGCGTGGTATTCAATAGGCGCTCTACCGCGACGCGGAATATGGGAGGTATCTCATTATTCACAAAGAGCAGCTTCTCGGCTTGAGCACGTTCCGCTTCGGGGATGTTGTGGTAGGCTGCGCGGATGGTGCCGTCGATATCTGTCATTATCCGTTCAAACTGTGAAATCTTGACGGCGCAGGATTCTATGGGCACTTTTAGGCTGCGGAAGGTGGCCCTAGTTTCCTCGTCCGTGGCGGTGGAGAGGGCGGAGGAGAGGTGCTTGCCTGCTGTTGTTTCTAGGCCGCGAAGGCTGCGGCAGTTGTACCTTAGGAGCGCGCGTGGCGCGCTAGAGAGTGCGAGGAAGAGTGCAGGAGAGTTGCCGGATATTACCTTTTGCCGAACGTAGGCGAGGTCGGAGGTGTGGTTTTTTGTCGCTTTAGAAAGGTCGAAGAGGTCACTAATTGTTAAAGACATTATGTCCATTAGCCAACGGACGAGGCCCAACAAAGTCTGGAGCGCTTCGGGACGAAGATCGAAGTCGCTGGATGCGCTTCCACTGCCGCTGGCAGCACTGGCGTCTCGGCCTTGGCCCTGTCGTTGCGGGTTGTTGAACGTCAGTGCGAACGCCACAGACGCTACGCGCAGGTGCAACGTCGCCCAGGCGAGTTTTCCGGAGAGTCTCTTGTTGACTCTCTCCCCGCGAAAGTCGAGGGCGTTTTGCAAGCTCAGGCAGCGCTGGAGGAGCGGGTTTCTAAAGAGCCGTTCGTTCGGTGACTCCGTTGCGAAATCCATTTTCAGGTTCAGTGCTCGATGAGCTTCCGAGAGAAAGGTGTTGTTGAAGGTTGGGTTGCGGTACTTTTGCGCTACCAGTAAGAGGTCGTCGTTGTTTATGAGGTTATTGCATGAATAGGCGTGTTGGTGGGCTAGTGCTACGCAGGCGATTTCGAGGTTGTCTAATACGAGGGGTTAATTGGGGCAATGATTGAGTGGGGGGAATCGATGGGGGAGGGGAAAGATGGTGGTTTTTACCATTCTGTTCCATTGGCCCGTTTATGTACTCCATTATTATGAGGCTTATGTCATTCTCGGGACCTAGGCGTATAGCTACGGCGTTGTTGGGAGATAACGCTAGGTTGATGCATGGTTCTCCAGGGGGAAACGCAAACCCAGCCTGCATCATATTCATGACTACATTTTTGTTCGTACTCTGGTCTCGCAGTTGGCTGAGACTATATCTACACAGTCAATTAGTTAGCACTTGTAGTATTCCCTAGCTGGAGAGAACAATACATACCTATCCCTCAACTCCAAAGACCCATCGCTAAACGCCAACGCAATTACGGTTCCAGAGGTAACCTGCGAAACTCCAATAATGCACTTATCCATAACCACATCATCCATCCTATATAACTCCAACTGTGCCAACCAGCCAACCGTCGATTAGCCCCGCACATCCAATTCTCCCACTTTTCTTCCACAGAAGGGCAGACAAACCTCCGAAATAGTCGGCGAAGAAACACTAGTCCTGCGAACCCCCATCTGGTCGAAGCTGGGATGCAGCGTACACGGCGTCTCCTTGAGGCTCCATCGACAAATAACGCTGAAAGCTTCCCCATCGGTTTTCTTGTTCGTGAAGACGGCCAATACCCCGGGGGCAGTGTGTATGTCCGGCGGTGCGGGAGTCGGCGCCAGCGTCTCTAGATGCGTCAGTTGCGCGCGGGATACATCGTGCGTACTCGAGTCCGCGGGGCAAGCGCAGTCCTCAATCTTGAGGTGCTTGATTACCAGGGTGGGGGGGTTGGGGAGCACTGTGTGCGGCTGGTTCGGCTGGTTCGGTTGCGGCCAGTTTATTACGATGCGGTAGACACGGAGTTGTTTTGAGAGGGTATATGCTGCTAGGACTGCGGCGTGGTCTGGTCTGGTCAGTACAGTCGCAAGAGGGATAATTGGTTCTTCGAAGGTTCACCTTTACTGCAAGAGATGGAAGCATGAGAGAATAAGTCATCCAAACTCGCGAACCCCTCCAGTTCCGCCGTGACCTCTTGATACCTGCCCTGTCCATCCTGATACCACATCTTGACCGTGCCCCCCCTCGTAATCCCAATCGCCGCCACCTTGTTCATAATCGGATGGAAGGGTCCAAATGGCTTATAGGTCAACGCCTGGTACCGAAAGTTCCTATCCTCCTGCCTAGCCGCTGGTCTGAACAGCGCATAGTGCTTCTCAAGCGGCAACCACCAGAAGCCCACGAGTGCGCTCAAGTCGTCATCTTGGTCGAGTATCTGGCTCCTAGTCGCCGTCAGGTGATTTACCGCTAGGAAGACTGTGTAAAAGCTAACCCGGCCCAACACATCCACGACCGCCAGCTCTGCCCCAGAGTTCCACGTCACGTGCACCAGCCGCTGGTTCTCGTGGTAGCGGCTCACGTTCGCGATCGGGTATGCGTCGCTCAGTACCCACCGCCCATCCTCCGGATTGCAGGCTAGGTGCCGCGTCTCCACACCTGTGCCCGCGCTGTTGATTATGGCGATGGAGCCCACCTTGGACCAGGCGATTTTGGAGTTGCACCCGCTGAGTCGAAGTTCGTCGAGGCGAGCATCGACGCGTCGGCGAGAGGAGAGGCGTGGAATGGTTTCGTCTTGGAAGAGGTCGTCAACCCCGAAGCCATTCTCCATCTGTTGGCTGGTTGGTTAGTTTTTCTAGGTTGTAGGTAGAAGGCAAAGTTGAGTTAAGTCAAGGTGGGTGAGAGGTTGGAATAGTTGACGAGTGAGCTTCAGTGAGGCTCTGGCTTAAGTTAGCTTTGGCTTTATCGTTGTGCTTCGGGTTGCCAAGCGCGCTACCGGATTTGGCCCAGACAGGCGCACAGGTTTAGTATGGCACAGCACAGTTTATGCAGGCCCTGAAAGCAACACTAGCTTCAGCATCGGTATGGAGCCTTTTGATATCCAACTCTCCGGCGATTCACATGTAAGCTGTCGCTCTTTTCCGCCTCTATGGCTGGAGAGAAACAAGTTCCTTAATCATACAAAAGCATGACACTCCAGGAGGGGGGTAGGATGGGATAATCCGGCAGTTTCTGCCCGGGGGAGCTGTGATAGGGAAAAGGGAAAAAGAGAATTCTCCTAACGTCTACCGTGTTAATGCTCTGAGGAGGGTTGATTGACTGGTTGATCCTCTCAGATGCATTCACGCCCGATAGATACCCCCTAAATACCCCCTAAATACCCGCACTGGCTCCAGAGTTATGATAGAATCAACGCGCGGATGGTGGCGAACGTCTTCGTCAACGGCTCCGAGTCCACTTGTGTGCCCCCGCAATAGCATGTCTGGAAGCTATGTACCGCATTATCTATTCACCACTCAACCGCCAAGTACTAAAACCACACCAATATAAATAATGCACAGATCACTATAGCACGATATCGCTATTATAAACACAAGATATATTTAGGAATCGACAATATCCTTACCACGAGACTACTACGAAACCTCACCCCCCCGTTCCCCCACTATCACACCCTCCCTATCCATCCACCTGCCAAAGGAGAAAAACAAGAAAAAGAGAGGAAAGTATATAAACCGCTCGCGTACAATGCCCTCTAGTTATGATAATCTACAGCCTTTCACTGTATGATAAAATATACGGCACAGTCTCCAACGCGATACGATGTAATGCAATCAATCAGTCCACTTCTGACTCCTCCGGCACCTTCTCCGTGATTCTAGTCTCCCCATGTTCCTTGAGCCACGCCTCATACCTCGTGATAGTGTCCAGAGCCGTCGTCACTCGCATTCCGATTCTAGCGTCCAGTTCGAAGGCCCCGTAGTTTGCGGCTTTGTCTAGTAAGATTCTCATCTCCGCTAGCATTCCCAGCGTGTGCTCCTTGGTCTCTTTCCAGATTCCAACCGCGCGTTCGTAGTATGCCGCGGGCACTGCTTTGTGTTAGTCACTTACGGGAGTATTGTGGGTCTTGAGGGGAAAGCACTCATGTAGTCGTTGACTAAAGCTCCCCGAAACTGAGTTCTGTCAACCTCCTCGATCTTTTCCAGATATCCTCTCGCCTTTTCCCACTGCCCAGCATTCCTCATGACTGCACTAAGCAAGAGCCAGCGAATAGCTTGCTCATCGATGGCCTCGTCTTCCATTTCCTCATCCCCCCGGTACTGCAATGCTTGAAGGGACTTCTGGAAATTCTCCTGGTCCATTCGTCTGTAGCCATTCCAGAAGAACATCATCTCCTCAACGGGGCTGACGCCGACAGCTTCAGCAAGCCTAATACCCTTCTCCTTCGACCTAGCAACCCATTTCTTGATCTTCTTATCAGCAAAGACCTCCACCGGAAGACCCTGGGCCATAAATCGCTTCTTGCCCATGAAAGATGGTATCCTCTCGAACAAATCCTCTGCCTTTTTAGCCCAACCCTCCTAACCCTCAGTCAGTAGAATATTCAAGTGTATATTCCCGGTATACATACCGCTTTTTCAGCATCAGAAGTCTTGGCTTGTCTATACAGTTCAATATAGCAAACAGCCGCAAAACTTACAAGCAAGTTAGCGCCTGCTCTAAACCCACAGCAGATGTGCGAACACTTACTAATTATAAAGGGCATGACTCCAATTATTTAGCATCGTGAGCTAAGAAGATTAGCAGAAGTCACAAAGCATCACTCGCGGGGAAAAACCTTGATGAAGCCATCCGCAACATCTTCATAGCGGTGTAGGAACATCTGATTCAAAGATTTCTCAAATAGTATCAATGCTTCAACCTGCCTTCATCCAATAAGCCTGATGTCTTAGCCCAAAGAACGCACAGCGAGTACTTCATCTGAGTGACGACCGAAACGGACAGCATCGTCACAGCACCATCCAGATTGCCTTTGACGGCCTCCATCCTCGCTTCCTCGAGTTTCCAGAGCGCAGCATTAGGATACCGCCTCCTAATCCACCCCAGCGCCTCACGGCATCTATCAGCTGGGTAGCCAATACCGGAAGGATGGTTGTCATCAGGGGTAATATCTGAGAACTGAGCCATGTTACCGTAATACTGGAGAATTGTGAGTACCGCGATGGCGCCATGGACGTTGTCAAACTTGGTAGCCTTCCAGAGCATCTCAGCACCCCTTTCACGGTCTGACAGCAGGGTGGTCAGTAAAACTACTGACCAACGACAGTGGAATAGCAGGCTTCTTACCCCCCCTAAATCCAACAATGGCCATAATCCTCTTCATGCTGGGTGGCACCATTCCAAGGATAAGCAGCAACATTCCAAAACACAGGTTTGTCCCAGAGATGATAAATTTATCCATTGAATTATAATGCGAGTCCAAAGACGCAGCCGACAGATGGCTGGTGCTTGAATTGCTTGGTGGCACCCCATCCGCCGACGCCGGTCTCATATCCAAGCCAGCCATTCCAGCATTTAAGCTGTCACCACCACCGCCAGATCCCCTTTCAGAAGCTTTCAGGGACTTCGGCAAGCTGACCTTACTTCCACCCATCCTATCCAGTCGTGCCAGCGGAGTATCAGAACCAGACACATGCATCTGTAGCCCTTCCAGAGTCTTATACGCGCTCCTCATCTTGTAAAAAGCCTTCATAGACTCAACCACTGATTCTGACAACACGCCTACAACCGCAGACATCAACTGCGACTCCGCGTGTGCCAGGGCGAATTCGGTACCGGGTGGGAACGACGATTGTTGAGTCTTTTCCCGAATAGTTCTCTTCTGATCCCTATCCGCCGAGCCTTCCGCATCCGCAAGTCTATCGGAAGCTGCGCGCATGAAAAGAAAGAGCCAAGCGAAAATCCAAACGTCAACTCATATTCTGAATTTTCATATTTATTTTTTTCAAGAAATTCGCAGTAAAATAAAACCTTCTTTCATAATTTCTGGTTCAAATCCTAAACTTGCCCGCAAAAAAGCTATCACTCCTCCGGCGAGCTAGCGAACCGCATTATTACCCAGCCCCATAATAAAAGGGAGAGGAAAAAGTCCCGGACACGTGAGTGATAAGAGGGGAGGAAGGTGGTGGCGGGGCCAACCTTATGAAAGCTTGAACTCCCATCTAGGATTGCTTTTTCAGCACCAGCGACATCATCATCCATGAGTAAATCCATTGCTAAAGAAAATCCAACACACGAGATTAGCAAAAAGTTACTATTGCAAATACAACTTAAGGAAAAGGAAAATTGCACTACCTCTCAATGCTTCTTCCACTAGTATTTTTTTTTTAAGAATCTTACATTAGCTAAAAATATGTTACACTTCAGGGGATGGACAATCTCATTAGAACAAACATGCTTGCGGCCCGTCTAGGGCACTTAGGGATTGTGAAGAAGCCGAGTGCGTGACAGGTATCCCACTACCACCACCACTACTACCCCCTCCAAGCCATCCTCGGAACATGTTGGTCCTAGTGATTTTTTTCTCTCCCCACAGGTGAGAGTGTGTGACTCGAGTATATGATTTGGTAAACGAAGGAGGAAGAAGGTGAAGAAGAAAAAGATAAAGTCCCCCAAAATTGCGAGGACTGAAGAAGGGGCGGGGGCGCAAGAAGAGAGGAAGGGAGACACCGTAAGCCTTCAAGCCAAGTTACTGTACTGTAACGCTAAAACAAGGGAAGAGAACAAGAACGGGAAGAAGGAAGACGCATGTGGATCAGGATGACAACACGCACACTTTTGTTACAGCAGTCAGACAGGCTACATCAGCAGGAGGGAAAGAAAGAATGGTGGACAGGACGCAGACTTTTTTGCGATAGGACGGAAGAGGAAGAAGAGGAAGAAGAAGGCGGAACCCTTTCAACCTTTGTGTAAACCATTCTTCAACTTTGCAAAAGTCTAGCATGATCCCCGGTTTTGGCTGTCATATTGGCACTCCTAGTGTGCCGGTATTCAAGTTGACCCGTCTCCTTCCATGTGGAGGTATAGCGCCAGAGCTGTATATTTTACTGGCAAGGGCTGTTTGGCAAGTGGGGGTGTGGGGTGAATTGGGTAGGGCGGTCTGGGGTCGGTCTTGGGGTGTTGAGGAAGTCTCGAAGGCGAACAATTTGTGCTCTCGATCTATCAATACAAGTCTAATATTTGGTGAAGGGGCTATTCGCATCAATAACTGCTTGACATCTTGCTGGCATACTTTCTACCAGCTCCCTAAACCCATGCTGCCCAACATCCCCCCCCAAGCCTCCTTAACTGCATCCCTTAATCTATCATAATATGCCACACTCTCTCAGTAGGATTTAAGTCTAGTAAGAAGGCAGGCCAGTGGATAACTTCCATACCTCTTTCCCCAGACTCTCCTGCCTTGTCTCCTGCTACATGAGCTTCGAATAAATCTTATTACCACGGCATAATTCAATATTCCCGTGAATAATGGGAATAGCATGTGCACAGTAGTTTTCTAAACTAATTAACCCTCAATCCTTTCCCTCCAAAATATGCCTAGACCTTGCATATCACCATGAAAACAGCCCCAAAACATCTCTCCCTTCTTCCTTCCGTATTTTCTACCACAAGTAGTATACGCCCTTCACTAACCCTTCTTATCTTAGCTCATTACCAACCTCTTGACATCCGTCTCCACTAAAAAAAAAAAGTGTTACTCGGGGATCATTAAAAACCTAAAAGCTATTTCTATGATACTCTCTGTAGAGACAAGGGTTATGTTTTCTGGTTTCCGATCACCTCTCCGGAGTATTGTATGGT
>QOVD01000474.1:0-47896 GCA_003521225.1 Tuber microsphaerosporum | reverse complement strand
ACCCCCACCCCTCCAGAGTAGTGGTGGTATGATATAATATGTGCTTTTGGATTAAAAGGCTAGGTTTTAGTTATACCGAGAGTGATTATCATAATTATCATCATATTATCCGCTCGGCAACTTCCTTCCTTCTCTCTCTCTCTCTCTCTGCACTGAGGGCTTTCATGTAAGTACAGTACAGTACAAGTTACCTCATCTCATCTCATCTCTACCAGAACTGGTAACCCCCCCCCCGAAAGAAAGAAGGAAGTAGGTAAGGAGAGCTTACCTTACCTTACCTTACCTTACATTATGCGGTACAATACAGTACATTACCATAAACTACGGAATTAGCTAAAGTATCCGAGTCCGTGGCGGTGAGTATTGTATTGTATTGTACTGCACCTTATTGTGCTGTGCTGTGCTGTGCTGTGTGAGGTGAGGTGAGGTACCATCCCCGAATGACTGTCATGGAAGGAAGGAATCGGTGTGGTAGATATGATATGATATGATAGATTTTCTGGATTATGGGTTTTGTCTAGGTTTGGTTTATATATGAGGGTAAGGTGATATTTCGGCTGTATGATAGTTCTTTGGTATTTTGGAGTGGGGAGGGGAGGGGGTTTGGTAAGAATGATCGCTGTGATGGCTGAGTAGTGGTGGTGGGTGTGGTCTTGCTTTCTTGCTAGTAGTTAGATTCCGTTCCGTTCTCTTCTTCCTTTCCTTTTCCTTTTTGGAAAGGAAGGGAAGCTATATAAAAAACTTGGGATTAATCGATGTAAGCCCCCCACCATGAAAACAAAAAGCAGCCATAATATTATTTCCTAACATCCAGCGTAATCAACCCCCAAAGAGAAAATGTATACTATACTATAGTCTAATTTAATAGCAGATACTCCTCCACTCATGCTGTCCAAAGGGCGAAAGAAAGGGCGAAGGAGAGAAAAAGGCAAATAGGTATCATACCTACCTATTGAGCAGTAATTCGGAGGAAATTGTGATATTAAGGAGTAGTTATGCTGTTTTTATTTTGTTTATATTTTTATGGGTAAAGTTTTCGTACGGGACAGGGTTTATTTTGCAATTTTATTTATTTATTTGTTTTACCTTATTTCTCTTTTAACTTATCATATTGTAGCACTAGTGCGTGTCTAATAGGGTGCATTGGCCAATTCTAGTCGACTGCCGTCGACGGCCGTCCGACTGGACGACTGCGAGCACTGTATTATATGCTGAGTATGGAGTGATGTTCGGATTATTATAGGTGAGGTTGAGTAATTGCGGTCATACCCAATATAGTGTTTTGGATTTGGGCTAAAGCTGAGACTTGTGTTGGGTTGGACGAAAAGGAAGAAGAGCAAGTGTCGTAGGCCGGATTTCTTTTTCTGCCCATTGAATGGCCTCATCCAATCCATCCATCCATCCATCCCCGCCTTAAGCCACTATAATCTCGACCAGAATTAGGCCCTATTTAGCACGGATATAAGAAAAAGAATGGCATTTTCTCACTTTTATGGCCTTTTTGCCGTAAATGAAGTATTGCAATATTGCGCCTTTTTGGTTATATCATAGCTCAACTTGCAGGCCTTCTACTAGACTTTTCATTTCATTATAATACAATAGTTAGAATGGCAGCTATTTACTATCTGGATATTGATGTTTTTATACCTATTGGTCAAAGAGGTCTGAGTTTTAGCAAAAGGGTTTTAGGGAAAATGGCATTTTTTATATATTATAATATGGTGGTGTGCCAAACAGGGCCTTAAATATATAAAAAAAACTCTATTTCAAAGAACTTTTTGGCTAGTTTGTTATATATAATATAATGGACAATATCCTACCGAGATAGGTGTAGTGATCGATGGAAGGATAAGGGCGTGCTACTTATGTTTTACTTTTACACCTATTTCTATCACGAGTTTTGTTTTTAGTTAAGGCGAATTACAAGAGCGTGAGCGAGGTGCCTAAGTTCAGTGTGAATTCTCTTTCTATCGTCTACCACTGTGCCATTCATAACCTCCCAATATTTTCAATAACTAGTCTCTTCCTTTGCAATATCAAAGAAAGAATCTTAAACGATAACCAGGCTATTTAAGTTATGTGCAGTATAATATGTATGATATGTACAAGAAGGGAGTACTGTATTCTCCTCAAGTTACGATAGCAGAGGGTAGGTCAGTCCTGACTGACGGTAAAAGTTCCTGAGCCTATATTGAGTCGAGTTTAGTCCCCCCTTTCCGCCGAGTAATGACAGGAAAGTCGGGTTTCGGTAAGCACGGGTAAACCTAGATATAATCACGCCTTGGCAATTTCGTTTTTTATTATTACTATACTTAAGAGACTTGAATGCTTTTTGATCGGTTGAATTGAGCATATTTGAATATCTGCTCACTTTCTTAAGTTGCGAGAGGAGGTTTGTTAACGCTGAGGTGGCGGTGATTGAGATGTGGTGACGGGAGGCTGTTCATGGTATATGGTTATTGGATTTATGGGGGTGGGGGATTATATCGTGCTGTGGTTGCACGAAATATGCATAGATAGGGGAATAATATTGTGTGCTTGTAAAATTTAATGAGGGAATTTTTTTGTTCTTGGCATTCTATTCTTCTAGTGAATGAAATTGCTTTGTCATTGCGTTTGTATGGTTTGGGGAGGGCGGTTCTGGAAGTGGAAGTACCTATTAGGGTTTTGTTTTTTTTGGACTGGTGGCACTTCTAGGACCAAAATGTAATAAGCCAATCGAGCATGCATGCATACATGAACTTGGAAGCACACTATATCTATCCATCTTTAAGGTGTATTTGAACCCTTTTTGATCCACGATGGTTTGCATCACACAACAGGTATCTACCCATTAGTACCCAAGCCAGTCAAACCCATAACAGCCAATCCGACCAAGAGCACGAGAATCTAATATGAGGTAGTCACAGTTAAAGAAACAAATATATTGCCCACGACACCATCGTAAGAGATCCAACACGCTACAGATCCCAACTTCGTTTCAGCAGCGAAATACTAAGGAAAATTGTATGATACCCCAACTTACCTCACCGCACGCGCTCCCCATTCAAACCAGAGATTACCAAAACTGAGCCCGAAATCGCACACCCGACCTGAATCGCCAAAAACAGTATACACCTTACAACACGCCCACATTTTGCGCGGTGCTTATGCCGCCATTGGATTTCTTGCACTTTCCTTCGGTCTACTCCCCTCTTGAAGTGGTTTTCGATTAATAGGGTTGTGTTATAGGTTGCGGATTTATTACTATTAGGAGCGATCTGAAGGAAAGGGAAAAGAACAGTATGGAGGGGAGTTGCTATTATTAGGCCTCCGCGCATGTGAGATTTGTGGGGTTGTGTATGTTTAGGAGAGTTTGAATTTGGAAGCGGGTTCAAGTTGATTGGATATGGTGGATGGATAGATAGGGTGGGGAGTGGACATGAGGAGATCAGTAACAAGAGGGTGCGAAAAAGGTTTTAGGCCGGCAGTCTTGTAAGATATGTTGTTGCAAGCATCGTAGCTATTTTTTCTTCTTCATCCCTAGAGTTAGTTCGAGCGGGGTATCAGCAGGGATGGTAATATGTTAACGGGAGTGGGAAGCTAAAATGTGAGAGACAAAGAGTTGACTCCAATTACGAACACGTGCAAGCGCAATGGCAGTACATTAATGATAATGGAGGTACTTGTCACAGGCAAGAAGTGACCGAAAACAGGGGTTCGGAAAATATATGGTAAAAAATCCGTGCGCGCTACAAACTTACCACTCGTATTTTCGGTCACTTCTGGCCTGTAACGAGTACAATATATTGAATTAAGCTTCGGCTCATACGAGGGTAGAAGGGAAACCCCCAGTAGGCGATAAGATAATCTGGAGAGAGGAGCTAACAACGGTTTGCGTCATATGTGTGGTCTGATACCCATGAGCCAGCACATGTTTTCGCTTTGCTCCCGAACGATCGAGTATCTCGGGGGAACAAGGTATATACCAGGAATCATCTCCCGAGAAGTGCTAGAAAATCACACAAAAGCACAACCCCATAAGACTGTTTCATCTCAAGGAGGGTTTTGGGAATAGTTTGAATGCGTCTGAATTCCGAACATGGGCTTTGTCGGTGAGACCCGGCAGATTCCCCCCGCCCCGATCTTTCTAGATGGCGGTTTCAGGAAGACAGGCGATCCATCCTGGGCGTCGGAGTCGGCATCGGCACATCAACGCCCGCCTCTCCACATCACCCTACAAGCCTAAAACATCGAGTGATCCGATATGACTACCGCCCAAGGACCTTGATAGCTGCCAAATGTCTGGGATAAATAACGGTTAGGAAGCTCTCTAAACCGACCGGTGGGACTACTATACCCTGTACCTTCCCTCCGTGTGTGATGACAGAATGAAGGTAGACCATCCCGGAGCGGAGTGGATTCCATCGCCTCTCACCCTACCTACCTACCTACCTACCGATCTTCTTCCGTAGATGTGTTATCTTTATTTTTATTTTTATCTTACCCTAGAGGAAAAAATAATAGACATCTTTCAACTAGAACTGAACTTGGACAATCTAGGAAACTCGAGCCGGCGGGGGCAACATATCCAGCCACTGCTTTATGATCCTAGTAATAGCAAACTACATATCCTTTAGGGTATCAAAGAAAAGAAGAAAGAAATTAAATATATAACTGGGGGCTTTTTCTCACGGGGATCAAGTATAATATAATCAAGGCTGCTCCGCCACCAAACAGCCCCACCCAACCGACCGGAGCGGCAACAGAAGCCTGAAGCCTAGGTACCCTGACCCCAGCGCCAATCTATGATGTACGTACCGAGTGTTGCAGATCATATTGCGAATCACGGAGCTTAGCATCAATACTGGACAGATACCGGGGTGACTTTGCGATCTACCCTGCCTTGCGAACTGCTTGTCGTCAAAGGAATTCCGAGGACCCTTGTTAGACTATTAGTAAGGGAGAGAACACAAGGGGGGGGGAAGAGAAATTAAAAAAATTGCCTTTCACCCCTCCCCATAGACAAATAGATGGAAAAATACATACGACATGCCTTAGAGAGGTAAATCTAACGTCCCGAGAGGTTCTCACCTATTCCAGCTTTTTTTTAGTTTTTTTACAGTATGGCCCTCTGACCGACCTACCGTAATGCCGGGTAGTTCCTAGACAATCGCAAAGTCCGTCTACCCGCTATCGCGACAACGGTCCATTCAATTGGGATTATTGGGAACTTCAATGTAAATGTATCCAATTAAAGTACCGCACCGGGAAAATTAGTCCCCGTAGCGCCGAGAGCACAAACCACCCCCCATCAGAATTCGTCGAGATACAGATTAGCTAATCCTCATGGGGCCATCCCTAAGCAAAATTGGAAAGGTTGTTTCGAGTATATAGTAGCTGGAGGATAACCCAGTTCGCAGAAATAAAAAATTTTCTGCAACTTTTACAGAATGAGCGGCCGGTAGAGAGATAGAATCTAAAGGTTCCCCCGGATCCCAGTGTCAGACGGCTTTTCGACTGTTTTTGGTCTTGAGGAGCGTTCATCAGCTTATATGCTATAAAGTGCTTGGGAATAGAGGGAGGGCACAAATTCGGTAGAAGCCATAGGGTGCAGACCACTGGCACAGTACTCGAGTACAGTACAGTGCTGTACATGGCAAGTTGCCACCACATCTCGTTTAAAGGGTCTAACTGCCAGCTCTCAATGTGTTGTTTGCAGAATGTTCAGGATTCATTACACTTAGCCTAGGGAGCTTCCTGAGCAACTTCCTCCCTCCCTCCCACAAAAGAGATGAAATCTTCCAGTTGACACCTTTCGTCACCAATGTAAGACGTTCCATGTAAGGCATTCCATGTCAATGTAAACCCCGCATTGTAAGCAGTCAGAATTTAAACCTCTCGTGACTCTTATTAAACCTTAATAAAGCTACATGTCAAACACATATAATTGTTTGAGGTCAAGGAAACCTCCGTTATCCATTGTGTACTTCGGTGATTCCATCTAACTCCCCGAGGCTTCCACCAGTCACGCCTAGTCGCCTCCAGTCTCCTAGTCCCTTGTTTCAAAACTTCCTTTGGTCCTTCTAATCGTATTTACGGTGCTCCTGGGATACTCGTTGACCGAAGGGCCTCTCACATGTTCCATTCCGGACCCCCCCCCCAGATATCTGTATATATGAGGGCAAACGCCCTAATGAAAAACATTAGCGTTCCCGCTTTTCACTTCGTATCGTATGATATACCTCTCACAACAAGACCTAACTCAGCCACACCGAGTTACTAGGAGGGCCCAAGCAAGTTCAGAAAAACAGGGAAGTCAATTCTGCAGGATTTCCCCACCCAGGAATTGTACACTTCAGAGTATAACAAAAATAAAAAATAAAAAAACCAAAGGCCCTCCTCTCCTCCCGAATGTCACATAAATAAATAACAGAATACCTGAACCCTACTTCTTCCAATTTGCCCCAAACACCAGAACAACGAATCATAACCCCTCACTCGCCACCGAAATATCATCCCTCCCCCGAACCAAAAAAAATACCGCTAAACCCCCAATATCCAAGACAATTTGCCGTCTCGCTTCACTTCGCTTCAGCTTCACCTCCATTCGACGGATCCCACTCCCCCCACCGGCGAATTCCGGGAAACCAACCTGCACCTCATCCCTACTGTCTCACTTTTTACGCGCCCGCCCGCCAGAACAGAATAGAAAACAAAAACCGGTTGGGACCAAACGAGATGAGATGAGACCATACCAAACCATACAAGTACCATATCATACCAAAACAAACTACACCGAGGTTACCCAGCAGCCGCAGCCCCACCCATCCACCCAACAACAACGAACGACCGGTATATATTCCGCGATTCGCGTTGTGCAACTTGAAATACACAACGATATGTATGTTTCAACAAATGTTTTGTCGTTTTTGTTGTTGTAGTCGTGGTACTGTACTGTACTTCTTTCTTCCCAGCCCGTGAAACATCCGTAACCCTAGAAGAAGAATCGGAATCTGTTTATAGGTATGGTACGGTAGTTGTGAGGTAGTATTGCGGATCGTACAGTACAGCGCTTCTTCTCCACCCACTCACCTACAACGCGTAGTTCCGGCACGCGCCGTTTCTAGAAGTTTGTTACGTTACACGAGTGATTTACTATGATTTGAGTGCGTGACGGGGTACGGGAAGAATACCAGGACCGTGTTTTTTACTTCCCCCCCTTCCCCCCTCCCTGGGCTCATGTCGGCCGGGCGGCCGGGCGGAATGTATGTATCAGCTACGTAAGGGTTATTAGTTATCATTTTATTACCCGTGATTCTCTCAGCTTATCTGTTCCATGGAAGGTGGCGGTAGTATGACACAATACGATGGTACATTTTGGATGGAGTCGCGGTAATGATAGTAATGCACGGGGGTGTTTTTTGTTTCAAACGGATATGTTGAGGATCTGATTCCGCGGAAATGTTGAAGTTTTTTTTTCTTCCTTCCTTTCATCTCTTGTTACTGGCGTAGTATAGTAGATACTTATACCGAGAATTCTAGACGGGTATCGTGCTGTGCCGGCTGTGAATAAGCTTAGTTGACTAAATGGATGGGATGGGCTAAGGTAATAATAATATTATTGTATATAGAAGGCTATCTGTCAGGGTATAGCATCGAAGGTATTATATAAGTTAAGTAGCAAGTGCAACATCGTATCGGCCAATACGAGTACTGCACTAGCACAGTCTTTGCCCTAGTCACGGTGAAACTGGACAGAAGACGAACAGGGGAGGGGGGACACTTTATTTGCCGGACAAAAGGGAAAAAAATTACTGGTCACTGATCGTTGTTCGTTTCGTCGTTGCCCCCCAGTTGAACTTGGAAACTAAAATGTAGTGAACAGGTGCCGCACATAGCGCAGAGGATTTAACGGTGGCTTGGTGGTTAGATTGAGATTGCCGAACGGGGGGGTTGTCCGGCGGGAGAGGTGATTGAGCGTTAGTCATGCGAGACACAGTGATGGGGGTCGTTATTATGATGAGATGCTATTGTATGACAGTAAGGATACAGTATCAGACTGCCATATCGAACTATATGGTAACCGTGGTCCTATGCATAATGTTAGTGTAAGGGGAAACATGGCTGGTTTGGTTTGAAAGTTGATACGGTAGTTTATCAGAAAACTTCTTTCAGAATCTGGTCATAGCCGCATCCTGATTCGTCCGCCATACGGTACTCCACTGATAAAGTCGCCCGACGGTTGATTAATGTACTGTGCTCCTCGAGTAGAGCACTCGAGTACAGTATAGTGCGGTAAGGCACGGTACCTTCACGAGCACAGCACCGCATTCGGATTGCTGTGATACTGCCCAAGTCGAGAATACCACCACTGCCTAGGAAGATTCTTTATTAGAATAATACTGTGATGCGCTGCGCTGTACCCTACTTGCGTAGAAGCACCAGTCTTCCTGCAAAGTCAGCAAAGCAGTCTAAACCAGACTTGTCCTACCATTCCCACAAATAAGACCTAAACCACTTCTGCTATGGTACCCTACAATGCTACCACCACCATCACCACCACCACATGTGCAGAACAGGATCTACCATACAGCAATCACACCAAGAAATCTACCGAGCACCTTTTTCTAGAGAAAGGAAAGAAGAAAAAACGAGAACGCGAAGAAGCCCGCGACTCAGCACAAATCCACCAACGATGGAATCTATCTTGGCTGCAGCTGTCAAAAAGAAAACTGACGATTTAGTTGAGGCTGGGGTGGGGCGATTACCCTTTCGGGCCGCTTGCAGAATAATAAAGGTACGGCACTGCTTGCGGACTTATGAAACGTTTGGGGGAGCAAAAAACGTGGGATTTGTTGTCCGACCTTTATTTTTGATTCGCTCAGAGTGAGGGGTGCGTAAGTGAGGTGAACGAGGTTTTGGTTGGGGATATGGGATTTGAAATGTTGCCCTGCTCCGGGAGAGAGGATTGGGAGTGATCAAGAGCCGGATCTACTACTCGAGTAGAGAGTGAGTGAGTGTTTTTTTACCCGCGAGTAACAGTCAGTCATAGTGAAATGCTCATTTGAGCGATCCAATAGCTTGTATCCATTTTCCTGGCTCGATATTGTGGAGGTGAATCGAAGTTCCAAAGTCGATACCGGTACTGTTAGGGACCACCAGTGCAGTGCGATTATGACGCTATGCATGGACAAACCAAGCCTATTGTCACAGGCTCAACTAACTAACGCCATCGTAATCAGACACCGCATTTACATAATGATCGACAACCCCATCCTCTCGCCAAAACCTCTCAGCATCACTCGAGCACAGGGCCGGTACTCACCATACGCACCCACTCACTGCCTCGCTCCCAACAAATGCCCTACGGTATATATTCAGCTATCCCGGAAAAATATTTCCCGGATTAATTAATATGAGATAATGGAAGATGCCTAATTATTCACCTACTATTCTATTCGGGTTAGTAATAGTGCTATGAACTAAGATAGTACGAACGACAAGCACCAACCTGGCTCTGGCCTGCATTGAGCGGACTGAGCAGACAGGACCTTCAAGTCAGATGAACCCAACTACCTGTTCCGCGGGAGCATCGAACATACTGACAACACGCACTCATCGAAAATAAAAAATACCTCTGCACGGTAATGATACCATAAGACTTATTATTATTCTTGACGGCAAAATCTATTCCCGTGATAGGCAGTGAAGTAATACCTTGATAGAAAAGCCGGAATAAGGATAACACACACGAAAAGCATGTGACAAAATTACTTGAACTCGATAGCATAAGGTTTCTTCAACTTGTGACATTGCAAATTCCCTAAAGATTGCGGAAGGGAGCCAAGCCAAAGCCCAAAGCTCCCCGAATTGTTTTTTTCAGAGCCTGATCGCGGAGTAGTGGGGGCCGTGCCGAAAGTTTCGCTCTGAAGAATCAGATACACTGTGAACTCTCGAGCTCAACGGCTTGTCACGTGCTAATTAAATAAGGAGCCAAAAAAAAATGATGATTTGCACCCTTTCGTCTAGAGAGTTCGCAACCCTTAAAAAATCAGCAATATCTCGCCTCCCCAAACTCTCGCCTCATCCCGGAAGAAAGGACGGAGGAGAGCGAGGGTATGCAGGTCATTTGAAGCATGGGAATGTTGGTCTAATCATATGAACCGGTTTTCGTTTTAAAATTACTACGTGTATAGCCTCCAGATACCGTGTGTGTGTGAGTGGGGCCCACTTCAAATCATCTCGGTGCATGAACCTCTTCGAATAGAATCGGTTGACTCGAGTGATATATCGTGTCGACTCTTGTTCGTTCCTTCCCCCACTCTCCGGCAGGCTCGAACGCGGGTACCGGTAATGAGGCGACTCAGCCTGGCTCTGGCTAACCTGGGCATTTTTGCCTGAGGCGACACATATCGCCTATCATCCTGTACTCGAGTAGTCAGTTGCCGCACCCGCCATCCGAGGCGTTACTCAAGCACCGGTACAAGCGCATCCGCTGACAGGTATCGTGCAGGTTCAAGTGCCGTGTAGCACTTGTGGCTGACCAGGACTCAGAGCTGGTTTTCCTTCCTGCTTGCCTACTGAGTTAAGCTGCAACATCTCGAGCAATTTTTCACCTTCCGGGCAACTTTCCGCAGCGAACTTTCTGTAACAAACCCCACTATCCTCTAAAACTCATGTGCACAACCCTAGGTTAGCTTCCTTCTTGCTCCCTGTCCCAGCCCTCCGTCGTCTCCGGTGCTCTGACCAAATGAGTGGGAGTTTGCTCTTTCCCCCACGAGAGTGATGAGACGAGACCGACAGTATGGTTACTGGTATTGGCCAATTTCCGGTTGTTCATCCAATGAGTTAGGGAGAATCGAATTCGGCCAGGGCCTCAAACAGATGTGAAGAGCGAGGGAGGAAGAAGAAAGGAAAGGAAGAAAGGCGGGCGAAAATTATTATTATTTTTGTTTTACGTTGGGGTGCCGCGATCCCGGAACTCCCAAACGCTGGAGCGACGAGACAATACCCTGCGGTGGAACGGAGTAATTCGTTTCTGGAAGAAAAGTGTATGAATATGGGTCTTAGCGGTGGATTATACGCCATATGATAGACAATCTGCGCGGTTTTCTCCCCTTACCATAAACACTTCTAAAATATTAACATAAGGGTAGAGGCCATGTTTAGAAACGACGCAAGGGAAAACAACTACCAAGCTATCGGAGCAAAAAATTCTCGAAAGTAACCCCCCTGAACTGCCGGAATCTGCTCATCCCCAATTCTGCTGGTGGCACTCATCTTGTCGATGGCTAAGAGGGGACGGCCCAAGAACAAGGATGTGAGACATCCTGGAACAGACCGCTATTTCCGGTTACCGAAAGTTCGGTTTTTTCTCTGACCTTTCCTTTCACCAGTTAATTTCTTTTCTTTTCCCTTTTAACCTTGTAGGGGAGTTGTGGCTTTTCGGGTCTGTACCAGCACAAGTACAGTTTCGGGAATGCAGTGCTCGATGGACCCGCTACGCCGGGGGCGGCGTCGATATGATATGGTAAATTGTGTGGGACAGGCGAGAAAGCTCGGTACAGCATTGACTTTTAACCTCCATTGTCCCAGATGTGTTGTACAAGTACTCGAGTACAAGCACCGGGAAATGCAAACGCCTTGTTCTCTCTTCTTTTCCCTTCTCCCACCAGAGCTTCCTTGCCCTTCCCTGGTCCTTGGTCTGAGAGAAATTTGATCACCCGTCAAAGACGATGTGTGCCGTATTCGGTTATGTGGGGGGGAGGTGGTGATGTCAATCAATTCCAGGCACAAAAAGGAAATATTTCTTCCTTCTTCTTCTGCTGTGCCCTATCATAGAGTGCCGGTATGCAAAAGCGTAAAACACCCAAGTTCCCCAGAAACAAAAAGGCTTCCCCCCACGCCTTCGTGAAACGTCAAACAAATCCTCGAGCGCAAAACGAACGGAACTGATACTTAACTTCTTACGCTGACTCCCAATTATTTGAGTGCCTGTACGAAAAGGGGCTTGGTAGTGGCCGCCCTGGTGGGTACCGTGGCGACAATTACCACATTTGCAATTTATCTTCCATGTTTCTCTCCGTAGTCATTCCTTGCTCACTCATTCACTGATTCGGTCACTTTTTTTTCTCGCCCTGTTTGTTTCTGGATAGGGAAGGCGGTGCAGAAGAAAATAGAGGGACCCAAAATAAAGTGAAAAAGGGAGAGAACTTGGTAGCACCGATGGCTCTTTTGGTTTTTCTGCTTCTATGATGATGGCGATATTAGATAATCCAGGACATACACCAGCACTCCAGTTTTGGTAGCCAACGGGTAATCTATAGACTATCACGGTATGGTGCGGTCCTCTCCATCCCTTTCGTGAGCGGAGTAATCGCAGAACAAAGGCAAGGGGTAACTCCTGTTGTGTTGTGGTATACGCGTGCGCACAGTACCGTACCATCAGGCTTGAAGGAAAAAAATAATAAAAAATGGGTGACCAGCTGAAAAGAAGAAAAAATAAAAAATAATCATACCTCCGTAAACGTCAAAGCGCAAGAAAGTGAAAGAGCCCAAGGAATAATGCCAAAAAATAAAATAAGAAAACCGAACCAACAGGTTGGGTTTGGTATTGTCATTTTTCGGCGCTAGTCTTTGCTAAGGGCTTTCGCCTCATTGTTCCCGGTAGCTTGGGTAACTAAGGATGGGAAAAAATTAAAAACAGAATAACTACGGGCGCTGTATGTCACAGGTAGAGAAAGCTGCTCAACTCGATTCGACTTGAGCTTTCTTGTTTTATTTTAACACCCCTCCTCTATCCTCTTTGGGACTACTGTTACAATAGGAATGGAATGCGATGAAATGAAATGACGGATTCCTGGGCAAGGCGGAGAGAGAGGGTAAGAAAATGAGAAAGTGAGGAAGAAGTGGGAGAACGAGAGAACGAGCGATGGTTACAGCCAGCAGGGATTTGGAGCTTTGCAGGGTTTGTGGGAGATGGATATGGAAATGCTGAGGAAGAAGTGAGAGAAGACCCAAAGAGGCTGGGGTTGGCTTTCCTCGACTTGAACGAATCGGACGCCCCTAGTTTGGGCAGGGAGGAGAGGGAAGTGCTACTTGGTTTGCAAGGGGACATGATTTCTAGTTTGGGAGATAGAAGCTTTTTTCTTCTTTCCCCATCCCGAGGCCTTTCTCCCAGGATCTTGTGCCTCTCTGCTTCCAATTACCGGTATTTTTCAATGGGGGGGACTACTGGCCTGTATGTACCGCAATTGTATCTATGTTTTCTTAGCATCGTAGATCGATGGATCGATACAGTTATATGGGGTCACTTGATGTATTGTAGTGGGGAGGGGAAATCAGGAGCGAAAAGCGGCTGTGGGCGTCTACTCTACGAATGGGTGAATAGCTGGATGAATGAGAATGAAGGAGAAAGAATCCACCGTATCATATAGTCACTACTGCTCCGTTCCGTCCATTTCATTCCAACCGCAAGGGTAGATCCGTTCTATGTAACTTTGCTTCCTTTCTTGTGGCTTTCTTTCACGGTATGTATTGCTCTCGAAAAGGACTGTTTGCTGCTAAAGTTACCGTCTGACGCATCATATCAGCTGGGCGGTCTGATTCCAAGGAAGCTAGAGGGATAGAGAGAAGAGGGCGCACTGCAATTTCGGTACGTAGAAGCAATCACAGAGCCGCAAATCTGGCGATTGGGGTTTGGTGAAGGAATCGAGCAAGCAAAAGTGTCAGCATTGAGGGGAGGGAGAGAGGGAGGAAGGGAGGTGTGGAGGGGTGGGCCCTCGGACCCTCCTTCGAACTACTATCCCTTCCTATTATTCTTGGTATGTGTGGACTTGGGTTATGGTGCTCCAAGAAGTAGGCCTACCTAAGGTACGCATACCTCCAAAGGTATAATAAGTAGCCCACCCTCCGGATCTTGGAATTTTTCGGTTCAACAACGTTCGCCACTACCTCGATAAACTACCACAGCATTCACCTTCTCTTTATCATACATAAAGCCTCTCCCTCCTGCCTTTCGCTACATAGACAAGTACCAATCCTAAGCTTTACTCTAAGTTTTGTTTTGCATTGCTTCCAAAACAGCTGCATCCAACCTATATAACTTCCCTCGCATTCCCTCTTCCTCCGCGAACAAGAAACAATGGCAATCCCCGGATATTGTCACCACAGCTTCAAGATCATCAAGAGCGAGAACACTCTTCTACTCTGGAATTGCGGAATGTGTGCATCGGGCCCTCACTGGTTTATCTTTGAGTGCAAGTTCTGTAGGCTCAAGACCTGCCGTCCATGCACCTATAACGCATGAAAACGAACAGGGTCCGGGGGGACACAGGGCGAGGTTGAGAGTGACGAGGAGGATGGCGAGCAGGCTACGCAGGGGGGGAAGTGAAGTGGGGGAGAGTACAAGAGGATTGGACGGGGTGAGCTTATGGGCGGTCTGGAGTTGCGTAGGAGAGTTGATGAGGCATCACCAACTGCAACGATGTGGGAGAAGTGGCGGGGGGGCCGGCCGAGGAGCGAATATCTACCTTACTGCTGGGGCAACAACAGCGTACGAGAACAGAAAAGGCCCTCACAATTACCTTATTTTATACCTCTTATTTTACACATGAGATGGCTTTCGGCAAACCAGTTTTCTGCTCTTTTGTATACTTATCTGGGGCGTTAACATTCTTTTTTTCCTCTTTCCCTTCTTATCACTCTTTTTATATTTTCTTTTTCACTTCTAAGGAAGGGACGATGGGTTGTATAGATTTGGTCATGTTTAACGGCGCTGGGAGGATTAATCCTATTTTATTTGTTTGCACGTTTTGCTTTGTCCATGGGAGGTATCTTATTAGAGGCTTTTTTTCTTTCCTTTTTTTTTGTTTTAAAAGAACCCTGGTCACGTTTTAATGGGGGTTTGGAGGGTGTCGAAAGGGTTTGAAAAGAGAAAAAACAATATTATTACTCACCTTATCTGTTCTATTAAACCTTTTAAGGAGAAAGTGTTGTGATCAGCCTAGGGAGAGATGGGTACCAGGGGTAGGGGTGAAGTATTGGGACAAGCAGGGGGGCATGATGTCTGTGCAAATTACTTGAAGTGGGATTGAAGATACCAATTTGAGTAATTTGCACAGACATTGAACCCCCCTGCTCGTCCTAATATTTTCCCCCTCACCCGAGTACTTGGTGAGCCTGCTTTGCTACCATTTCCGCTTTTGGGGTACAGTGTTGGTGGACTAAGCCAATTATTGGTGCTATCAAGGTACCATACCAAGTCCCAATGTGAAATTCCGTAGCGTATTACAAGCCGCTCTATTCTCCTACATACGGTAATGCATCACACCGAATGACCGTTTCTATTATAACGTTCTGATAGAAGGCTTGGAAATGAAGCAATACGATACGATATGACACGCCGTGACAATTTAACGCATTGGCCATGCCGCTACACCATGCACAGGGTTGAATACCGGTAATCCCAGTCTGTCACTTTTGTATTTTTTTTCTTTTCTTTTCCATTCTTTCCTTCCTTCTTCCTTCTTATGATGCTTTCTTGGTCCCTGTCGTGCCCCTAGCTAAATATGCAGGCCCCATCTGCAAGGTCATCTTCGCATCCGAGTGCTCGGTACTCGAGTTTAGAGATCATCTGCAGCCTGTGGGGCCTTCCGCCCTTTCGCTCTTGTTCTCCACACTGCACTTCTCTTTTGCTTGGCTAAGCTCTGTTAGCACAGATACATTTCTAACCGGGTGGCCACAGAAAAAAGGGAGTTGGCAAGCCAATATTGTAAGGTACCTACCAGACTACCCGTGCTTTACGGTGCTAATTATGTGTGTGCAATTAAATCTTGTGCTTCGACGTTGTCATGAAGATAGTGCTGTGGCAGGTGTCATACTCTACTCGAGCAGGGCGCACGCGCGGGAGTAGCCTGCCCTACCCGGAGGAGTACTTTTATCTGCCCGCCCCGCCCGCCCTGCTGCTCGAGTGCGATATAATACTGCAGGTCTCCTTCTCGGCCGCCTGGTCTCGAACACCGTTGGCAAACAAGGGCTATAGAATGCCGGGGCAAACAAAAAAAGATTCACTCCGTTCTATCAGTAACCAGCCCTGTCACGACCGTGGTGTGCCATATTCTTGGAATTATAGTTAATTATTAAATCGAGGCCCGCTCGTGAGACATCACTATTATCATTATCGTTATTATCAATAAGGCTCTGGATAAACCTCCACCTCCTCAACAGTAATTCGCGGCATCTCTTTCTCCTCACTCACTCACCCCTTAGAAGAATAAGTGAATAAATTAGTAAATTAACAAATAAATAAATAAATAGGGAATCCTTCAAAATAACGAATCCGTCATCCGACATGAAGGTGCCATACTCGTTCCTGAATGAATATGCCCCTCGAAGGATTTGGATTTCCTTTCTGACCAGCAAAAGCAGTGACCCTAGCTTCTCTCTGACAACTCAGCGACGACCGCATCTTCGTGCGACCGCTTTGACAACACACAAGCAAACCTCTGACGGGCTACATGACAATCTTTTTCGTGCCTCGTCATTATTCAATCCAGTCCCCCTTCGCCAAGCACGATGAAGAGGAAGAGGAAGAGGAAGAAAGTAAAATGAAAAGTTCCAAAAGCGAAAGCAGAGACAGGTATCTCTGGCCCTCCTTTTTCTTTTTTCTTTTCTTTTCTATCTTTTTTATCTCTGTTCGGGAGTTTTCCCTCTACCAATATCTCCTTTTTGAAGCCGTTTCAGATCGGTGGTATACGTCACTTTTTCGTCCCTTTGTATGTATGTATGCAAAATAAATGTTGACACGTCTTTCCTTTTCGTCTCCAGAATATTTCGCCAGCCTCCTCCTTCCCTTCTTCCTTCTAATCTTTATAATAAATCTGATTATGGAAGGAGCGATTCCGATTCCCGAACCCTTGGTTTGGTTATCAGATCTGTACTCACCATCTGCGAGTGTGTATGACACGTCTTTGGCATTTGCTGCATTCTTCCAGATTTGGGGGTCTCGAACACCTGTTCATCCCGGATATTGCATCGAGCGCATCGATTCGCACGTGGCTGATTGGCCCCCTTCCTTCCTGTGGGAGCAGTGCCCTTCACAACGAGCATTTTCCGATCTTTTTGTGTCACTCTTTTCGAGAAGGAGTAGCTGTAACGGCAGGAAAGATACCCATTGCTTCCCTGCCGCTTCTATTGGTTGGATATAGATTATCGATGGGGTCAGTACGACCTTCACGCTAAATCAAATAAATGCCCCCCAAGTCGTGTGAAACAACTCCAAGTGCATGGCATCTTGCGGATTATGCCGGAACTCTGGGGACCCCACTTTGTCTGGGTATCTTGTTTTGAGACATCTTCAGATGTTATTGAATCTGTAGGTTTTCACCGAATAGGGCTTTCCGGGACACTTCTTCGGCACTAAGTGGTTCGACTAGAAAGCACACCTGACCCTTAACTATCAATTTGGTGGCCCTTTCTTTTTGAAAATTGGTTAATAGAGAGTGAATGAGAAGGGAAAAAAAGGAAAAAAAAATAGAAGAAAGAAATCGCACCTATCTAACCTGTTTACCTATTCATGAGTTGATAGATGCCGTTACCTTCCAATCGTGAAGTTACCCCATTCAAGTTCTGAGGGCTACTAGTTGAAGACCTACCAACCCGCTCTTGACACGAGAACCGTGTATATATAGCGAAGTGGCCGTCCACAACATAGCGCTTCCAGCCTCCCGGCGGCCATTGCGATTAATCTTTGCCCGAGATAGCCTTCGACATGTGCGTATGGGGGAGAGGAAAAAAGAAGACAATGCACCTCGCAGATGGTTTGTATTGGTACAAGCTGATGAAGACCCGTGCACTTTGAAATTCAGCTACCTCTAGCGTCGAGTGGTGGGGCCCATGCATCAATGAGTGCACCATTCCTTCTGGCCGGCCACACCCTCTCACGATACACCGATCCTCCGTGCACATCGTGACTTGAGTACGCTCGAATGCTCCTCTCCTTCGCCGGATTGGCAACCTCGGTGTGATGTGCAAGGATATCAACTTCGGATCACCGAGGGGATATGCTTGCTCAGCGGCGTGCTCCGGTATTGATGGCATGGTAGAGTGCTACATCTGACCAATTAGCGTGCTAGGATGTGATCTCAAGGTCTCTCGAGTCTAGCAGGCCGTCATCGTCCTCCCGCCTTGATCATGACGTGCAACTATGGTAAGGCTTTTACGTCGAATCACACACCGTCACTCGGTAGATCGTTAGATAAGGATTTACGGGCGAGGCGGCGGTGTCCCGGGCCGCAATCGTACTTAGGTGAGGTTTAAGCGGATAGATACATTACTTCGCCACGACGAATGGATAGGTTCAAATTACCGCAGGTGGTATCAAGATCCTCAAGATCAGACGGGGCTTAAAGTAATGGGCGGCTCAGGGAACGAGGGAAGCAGGGAAGAAGGCTTAGTGCAGCGGAACCTAACATACAGTAACAGGGTACCCAACCTCTGTGAGGCATTGGGCCAGCCTTTCAGCAGTCTGGCTAGAGGTTTGTGCACACGGATAGCAGCTTACCATCTAAAAAGTCTAAGGAGTCATGGCCACTTCTAGAGCGCAGCACGGTTCCTGAGTGGTAGCCCTGAGTGGTAGCCTTGTACCCTTTTTTGTTTCACAAGCTCTATTTGGATTGGCTGGACCACCCCGGGAACTCAATAGCCAGGCTACGCGCAAAAAAGGGTCCTGGGAGCCTGGTTGTTCATGGAGGCGAGTTGAAGTGGAGTGAATTTCTCGGGCTTTGCCGGACAACAGGGCATCTCCGGCGATTAAGCAACCTTTATCTATCCCCGGGGATTGGCCTAATGGTTCATCTGTACTAGATGCCAATATAACGCGAGGCAGCAGTAATCTGATTGTAAATGGAATTTCCCCGGTGCACAATCTTGGTGAATTGTGTTTGTAGTGGGGGGAGAGTGTGACCAAATCATGGCTAATCACTCGTGATTAGCATGCCCCCCGTACCTAACATTCTGTTGGAGACTGCATGTGTGTGTTTGAGATTATAGAGAGTTCCTTCTATCCTGGATATTATAATGGGCTGCTATGTGTGCTTTTTTTTTGTCGGCATATTGCGAGGCGAGAGCTTGGTAGGGCTAGGCGGGCATTTATTTGATTGACTGATAGCTCCCGGCAGACTATTTAATCCCTCAATGTATTTGGTGCCTTTTGACGTCTCACCGGCGGACTATCTTTAATCAAGTGATTACACTCCTCGCACCAGGCGCAGTGTTCCCAGCCTGGAAATGAATCATCTAGGGTTTTGATTGCGTAAGCAGGATTTATTGATGGTCTACTCTGTGGGGGCCTGGGTATGTTGGGGACGTAACGCCCTTTTGAAGTGACGTCTCTGCGGTGACGAAAAACTGCGCCTGGGGTCTCGGTAGCGGCTAGGCCTTTGCCCGGATGTCTCGGGGGTTTATCGGTGAGAGGACTGTAGGGCGAACCGAAGAGGTAGCGGCACTGGAGCGTGGAGGGATTGTTGTGAGATGGGAGGCGCTCGACCGATCTTTCACGGAGATGTGAACTCTACATTAAATTTGCCTCCCTCCCGACGCGCACTGCATATCCGTAGGGTACCGGTATAGAACACTACTGTTATGTGACCTTATGTGACACTCGGTGCGTGAGTATTCCTATTGCTATTCGTCTATAGTGTTATACTTTTATGCTGTCTTAGTTGCTGCCGTCCGGAAGCTTCTATGAAATTCCACTAGAAGGGATCTTGGCCGTAACTTAACGACGACGTGCGGGGTGACCACTGTAGCGCAAGCGTATATCCTATCATACAAATATCACCTGATCTTTTCGGTAATCCCCGATAGGGAATGGGTGTCATGATATCTCACTCGTACTTGGTTTCTTCAGTTGAGGATGCGCCGTTAGGGAACTTTGGTGCAGACGGTTTTCAGCGCACTTGGTGTGCTAGCAGAGGTTGGGTATTTGTGGGTCTCAGGGTGCTCTCCTTTTCCTTTTCTTTTTCCTTTTTTCCTTTTTTCCTTTTTTAAAAAGGAAATGATTGCTATTGCATGAGGAGAGATTTGGCCTGTTTGCTTGCACCTGGACTGTATGCAGTAGAAATTTCTTTCTGAAAAACGCTCCGATATTATGAGTAGGTGTGCATTAACTAGTACGGTCCGTGGAGGTGTTTGCCATTTTGAAACTGTTCTCAACCCGCCCACGATTAGCTGCTGACGGGTTTGTCTTGGTGGATATGACATGTATATCGTTACTTTTAACGTGAGACTTGGAATAATTGAACCTCGCGCTAGGATGTTGGAGTTGCCTTTGCTGGTAAGGTCTGGCACTTTTTCTCTCTCTTTTATCTTAGGCTCGGGCTGGGGCGGTCATTTTTCGTAGTGCTCTCGCCTCCTTATCCAAGAAAGGGAATTTCGGACGTCTTAGCGCGAGATTCAACTATTCCAGCTCTTACGATATATTATAGGTCTTCGACAATGGAGTTTTCTTTTTCTTTGCTTGCAACGTTTGCGATCATGGGGCTGTTTGGTTGGTGCGGGTGGGGGGGTCTGTGTCACTCTGTGATATCGATTGCTGGTGGTATGATAGAGGGATCGCTTTCCAGCCAATATTTGAAAACCGATTGAAATTGGGAGGAAGGATTAACCGGGTGAGGATTAGTATGATAGGGTTTAACTTGAAGGGTAAACCCAAGCCCGGTTGGGGAAAAAAAAAAGAACATAGTGCGTATCCCGGAGCCCTACTTCCTCGTTTTTGTAGGGAGGGTTGGTTGACCAAGATGTTTATATAAAGGCGCCATGCCTCCGCTTTTTTCCTCCTTTCCTCCTTCCTTCTTTCTCTCAACACAACACTCAACACAACAACCACCACCACCACGGATCTGGAGGATTATAAGGACCAAGGACCACAAGGACGACACATACCAGGACCACAAGGACGACAAATACCAGGGATAAAAGGGCCAAGGGGACGACAATTAAAGTACGAATCAGCAAAAATCCAACAATTCAGGACTGGTTGGTGGGGGAGGACTTGGAGAGTGGTTGGGGTAGGGGAATGATTGGAGTGGAGGAGTGGTTGACCCGGAGGAGTGGTTGGGATGGGGAATGGTTGACTCGGAGGTGGAGGATGGTTGGAGTGGGGGAATGGTGGAGGTGAGGGAATGATTGGAGGGGAGGAATGGCGAAAGAGAAGGAGTGGTTGGAGTGGAGGAATAGTTCAAGAGGAGGAGTGGTTGGGATGGGGGAATGGTGGAGGTGGAGGAAGGGGTGGAGTGGAGGAAGGGTTGGAGTAGGGGAATGGTTGAAGCGGAGGAATAGTTGGGGTGGAGGAATAGTTAGAGGGAGGGATGGTTGGAGTAGGGGGATGATGAAGGAGGAGAGGTTAGGGAGGACTCGGAGAAGGGATGATTGAAGAAGGAGGAATAATCAAGAGAATGAAATGAGCAACTCAGGATAACAAAACCTCCCTCTGTTCCTATATTTGATATTTCTTTTTTTTCTCTATTATAACGGACAAGCTGACAAGTATGGTGTAACTTAGGGACTTTAAGAGATAGTCTGTCTTTTCACCATTTCTACCTGAATCGGTAATTGGCAGTTCACATTCAGTGGCAAGATTTATTATGTGGGACATGAGAGAATTTCAACTCAGATGATGACAAGCGTAAACAAATCTTAAGTACTTTTTTCTGCTTGTTCCTTATCTTATAGGAACTTCGGGATTGGGTATGGAGATAACAAAGCTATTCTGATGAGTTATGTAAGGTGGTTTTTACTTGCTGGATTGCTTCGGTGGAGGAGGGTATTAGGAGTGTAAAAGATTTTCAAATAGTGTAATATACTGTGGCTTTTTGATGTTCAAGTTAGCCTTTGCAAATCAAACTCTGTGAGATCGGTACAATGTTTCCCTACGTTGCGAGCTTTCGGTGCAGCAAGCATTCACCGCTTATTGACTTGTGTTTCGTGGGTTGTATGGATTTAAACCGTAGTTCAAAGCATTTTGTAAGCCAGTGCTCGCTGTGCTGGATGTCGCTGTGTAGGGAAAAATTGCACTTGGAGAGGAGTTTAGGTATCCTGTTAGCATAAGGGTCTGGGAAATAGAAGTAGGCAAACTTATATTCAGGTTGTAAAGGCTCAATGGGTTAACAGGTTTCTGTCATTGTCCAGTGAGCTCTACTATAAAGTTCGGGTTGAGCACAAGGACGCTCTTGGAAAGTTAAATAAATTGGTAGGGGGGGTGGCAGAAGCCCCTCTACCGCTCGGGACAAGTCCTTAGCTACAACCTACTAGCGTCTGTATCGAAGGTGCATTTGTAGCATTAGGATTGGCCGACTCTATTTCAACTACTAGTGTATGGCATAGTTTTTCGACACCAGAGTGGCTATCTTAAGTCTCGCTTTCTTCCCCCCGCGCATTTATCCGTTCTGTGATTGTGCTATCGTATCCCCTAGGTCTAAGTTATCCCTTATCATATTTAGCTCTGTCTACGGAGATCGTTATTTCTCGCTTTGGGAAATATTATGGGTGTAGTCGATTAGGGATGGGAGTGTTTGTCTGGGAAGTTTGTCCATGAGCTCTTTTAATATCTTTTACGATTTGGCCTCCTGCGGGAAGTGAATACGATGGGTGTATGAGAAATTTTTGAGAACTTATATGTTTAGGATTCTGGAGATCTAAATTTGACATTTAGGTTGCATGGTGTTCTGTGCCATGGAGCTTAGGTTGATGCGAGTGTGCTTTCCCGTGGTGGGTAGGATGCAAACTACTTACTTACGATACTATATATCTTAATCTGGTAGCGTCCAAGTTAGCTTTCCAGTATCTGGTCAAGGAATTTGGCAAGTAGGCTCTTAGGACGGGGGTTTATTGAGGGTTTCATTTGTTACTTCTAGAGAGTATCGGATACCGTAAGGCTGGTGTGGCCCTTCCTGGTTCGGGCTTTCATCTATTAGGGGAAATTGTGGCATTGCGGATGCCGATAGGCTGTTGTTAACAGAAAGGCATCTTGGTGGTCATTGAGAATACTTTTATAGTGCCTGGCCCCCCGTGCTGCTCATTCCTTGGTCTTGGAGATTAGAATCTTGTGCTGATTTGTGGTGTTTCTTAAATCAAGCGAGTGGAGGGGGTTTGCACTATTTCCCACGGGGATCATTTAAAAGGCGTTATCATGGTCTACTGTAGCTAGCTTCTAGGGAAAATTTCGGTGGCATTGTGATGGGTCAATACATGTGAACAATTTCAATGCGGTATTACGAACTATTTGCGGCAGGGATAAAATTCGTAAACACGGGGATAGTGATTGGCAACAAGCGGGATGCTTCCTGTAGGTTATGGGTGTATATGATATTATCTCGATAACCAAATATTCTAACTTACCCGGTTAGTGCCTTAGAAAAATCAAAATTTATCTTTAAAGCGTTCACGGAATTTCTTCTCTTTTTACATATACTTGAGTATACTCCTGCATGTGCATACAGCCTATAAACTTCATTCCAACCCCTCCAAAGGCCTGTTCACGGACTAACCCTGGTGCCCAAGTATATAGCGAACACAGTGCATTTTGTTCCGTGCTCTACTCCTAGCGGGCAGAATTATCCGAAAGTAGGGGTCGTGAATGGGTATGGGCGATCAGGTACGCATAGATTTTTTTGCTGTATATCTTGTGAATCCCTTTGCCGCATCAGATACTTCTTGCCTGTTATGAGTATAGCTGGGTAGAATGTCAGTTTCTAGGTGCTGCAATTCGGGGGCCGAATACGACATAAAGAGAGTTTACGACGCTCTTGCTGAGTACGGAGGCACAGCGTGTAAGTTTTGTAGGTTTCACAAACGAGGACTGCCATCCTCACCCCCTGTGTAACCTACAAAACTTATACGCTGTACCTCCGTATAGTACAGTACAATGCAGGGGTCAGTACCGGTAACCTTTCCCACTGCGCCGTGCCGCACTGAGTAGGAAACACTGAAAGAAGGAAGGAAGGTAGTGAAACCTCAAGAACAAGAATCCCTTTTTATTATCGTAAGCTCGGCATGTTCTGCTGCGAGCTCACATTCTTATCCAGAATTCTGTACTCCACCATCCAACCACAAGTGAGTATATTTTTCTGAAGAAGCCTACCTGCCGTACTCTAGTAGATTGTGAACGAATCGATTTGAGAGATGCCTTCGATAGTGATTCTGATTGATTGATGACGGTGCGCAAAGTGCAGCCTTCCGTGTCAAGACCGGGAAAATTGATAGTGCAGTCAGCTGACTTATCTTGGCATCCACAAAAAAATGGAAATCCCCTCTCATGGCCAACTCCATCTTCCTAAAGACACCTCTTCCTCTTTTTTCTTCCCCACATTCCCCTCTCATCACTTTACATCGCTTCAGAGCAACCTCCCAATACTGACTCTAGACATTTCTGTTTCCTCAATTTGTCTGGGTGGTTAACAAATACAAGTTCGGTCAATCAAATTATTTCCTCTCTCTCTCATCATGCGCCGGGTCAAAATTTTCTCTGGCACAAGCCATCCCAGTCTGACAGAGGCCATCTGTGAGCGTCTTGGGACAACGCCGGGGAAGTGTGATCTCAAGAAGTTTTCCAATGGTGAGACCAGCGTCGATATCGGTTGCTCAATTCGAGACCAGGATGTCTTTATTGTTCAGAGCGGGAGTGCGAAGTGAGTTTTCCGTCGATTTTCCCCGGGGCTAATTCTTTACCAGAATGCTGATGGCTGGGAGGAACTTTTTTGAAATAGGGCCAACGATAGTATTATGGAGCTGTTGATTCTTATATCTGCTTGCAAAGGCGGATCAGCTAACAAAATAACGGGTATGCTCTCTTCAATGTAACCTATCAATCCAGCTGACTTTATTTTTAGCTGTGATGCCTTATTTCCCCTACTCTAAACAATCTAAGAAGAAATCCCATCGAGGAGCTATCACTGCTAGAAGTTTGCTTCCATATTCGTTTTTGCCTCTTTATCGGATAGTGAATGGGAATCTTACAAATACGGCTCAATAGTGCTAGCAAATCTTCTTACGGTTGCCGGGGTCGATCATGTCATCACTGTGGACCTTCATGCTTCCCAAATGCAAGGTTTTTTTACTAAGCCTGTGGATAACCTATATGCGGAGCCGCTTCTTGCGAGGTGGATTAGACACACCGTTCCTAATTGGCGTGATTCAGTTGTTGTATCCAAGAATCCGGGCGGGACTAAGAGGGTGACTCAGTTGGCAGATGTCTTGAAGCTAAATTTCGCCCTGATTACAACGGACCGAAGGCGTAAAGAGGGTTGGGCAAGCTCTCGTTTCCAGAGCCATAGGCATTCCCCAGTTGAAAGTGTCAACGGCGAGTCTGAAGAGAAAGATAGGCGACAGTTTACTGCGGCGGAGGTTGATGGAGCTGTTGCAATTTCCAATATGCGGATTCGTGATGATGGTCCTGAAGATGTGGCTGTTGATTTTGGTGCTACTCCACGCGCAGCTGCTCCTATATCTGGCCTAGGTATTAGCGCTACGCCCACTTCACCGCCTCTCCGTCCCGCAAGTTCCAACCACTCGAATTCCCTACCCCCTCATCCACAGGACGACTTTGATGACGATTATACTGATGATCATGCTCAATCTGTCACTTATGGACGTCTCATCCAAGGCCACATTGTTGATGATGATTATCCATCTCCTTCCCCTTCGATCATTGCATCTACTACCCATGGTGATACCGATCACATGATGTCCTCAGTTCACTCTCTTGCTTCGTTCCACGGAGAAGGGGCCCTTGGTGGTTCTATCGATGCTAATGACACAGACGAAGAGGAAGATGCTGATCAGATTCCGGGAAACGAGAAGATGATAACACTTGTTGGCGAGGTTCGCAGAAAAACTGTTCTCATTGTTGATGATATGATTGATCGTGCTGGGTCGTGGATCTCTGCAGCAGAGCATGTTAAACTGAGGGGTGGTGCCAAGAAGGTTATCTGTATCGCGACACATGGTGTATTTGGTGGGAATTGCCTCAAGGAAATGGAGGGCTGTAGTTGCATTGATCAAATAGTCGTTACTAACAGTTTTCCCATTCCGGAGGACAAGAGGAAAGGGGTTAAAAAGCTTGTCACTATTGATTTGAGCCAGCTTCTTAGTGAAGCGATTCGCAGAAATCACCATGGTAAGTTTATCGCCCATTACTTGGCGGAATTAGAAGCGTTAGCTGACATACCGTTTTCAGGTGAGAGTATCTCTGCCCTTTTTCAACATTATTCAGACTAGTTTTTGCTTTGATTAAAATTTTTCTTTTTATTGGTGTATCCAAAGATATGGGTTTTGGCTGGGAGTTTTCATGGCGTGACTTCTTTCCATTTTTCATCGGCTCCGGTTCTTGGCTTTGGCTATCTGATATCTTAAAGCACAAGTGGCGAGGAACTATTTTTATTCTTAGTTCTTATTAAATTATTCAAGCGTGGTGTTAGAACAATGGGTTTATATCTTTCTTTTCCTTTTGCTTGGGCTGGGGTCGGTGGGTTTGCCATGCTCGGGATCTACAATCGCAAGGTCTACAGCTTCCATCCTTGATACTATGCGTTTTTTTCTGGGCCGCGATCTATACTCCACTCTACATCTTGTCAATTAATAGAAACAGGGGAAGTTCTGCCCAGGCAACTCTGCTACCAAGTGACTTTTACATGAATTACAAGTACGAACCTAGCGTACGGATTCCTAGGGAGATTGCAGGGATCCTGTCTTTGTATGGTAGAGATCCTTGAAGGAGCGTTGGAATGTTGAAATACAATCTTCGCTCGATTTAATCATGGGATTGGGATCTCGGAGATAGAAGACGCATGCTCTATCGGTTTGGGGAATATGGCGTAGGCGTAAGAGAACCCTCTGTATATTTCTAATAAAACATGGTTGGTTTTACTGCATGACAGTTCTAGGTCTTTACTAATAATATGATACGTTAGCTGGACAACTATTCTCTTGAATAATATCTAGCTTTGGTGCTATGGTAAGCCTTATACGTGGGAGGAATGCAACTTCGGTCCCTCTAGCAGCAGGGCGCGCCATTACTATCACCAAATATCACTCGATACTGCCATAAGGTTGGATTTGGTGGTTATGAGACGTACTCGAGTATAGTACAGACTAGTCTCTTTCGACCGCTAACTCTTCCTAACACTAGTGTTTTCTTCACTCCTATTTTCAGCATTAGACATCACTTGACTCTTTCCTGTTCCTGTTCCTCAATTCCACGATCATACCTTGTTCAAGTCAGGTATGTCGCTTTCTCTTCTCATTATTAATCGCGGATATATACCCACTCATGTCCCGGCCACACACGCAATAGCGTATAGTTTGGTAAGCGCTAGGTAGTAAGGATGTGCACCCATAGTCTGAAGGAAAATCCCCTAGGGGGAAAAGAAAATTAATCTATTCTATTGCAGAGGGTATTCCCCCACTTTTTTGCTCTTTTTGGGTTTTCACCTACTGAACTTGAGCAGGGTTGAGGTTGGGCACGAGAGAGTGCGCTCTCAAGTGGGGTGTTCGGTCAAGGAAATCACTATCGGGCATAAATCGCCTGCGCTCCTTCGGGAGAGACAACTCAAGCCCGAAATGGCGAAGTATCTGCTTGTTCTGAATGTTGAGCCGTCGGACTGCAGCATGAACACTATACGGAGAGATTCTGTGGGATATTATCGTGCAAAGGATTATTTTCTGTGCTTTCTCGGATTGCTTCAGAGCAGGCTAGTCCGATAGTTGTCATGGTGATGTGCAAGCGCCGGTAGATCGAGACAGTCTAGCTTCCAACAATTCTATTGCAGATCCTATGGTTTATCGATCGATATCCTGGTAGCGAGATTTGAAGACTGGCAGTTCGGCCTAGGCAGCGTTTCATTGAGGAAGATGTGCCTGCGCTCAACACCCCCATAATGAGCTGCGAGATCGTGTACATGTCGATTTTGACTTCGCACCGACACAAGATATAACCTAGCTGGGAGAGCTAACTTAGCGATAATACCGGCATACGATATAATTTCCGGCTGTTGAAAATATGTCAGGAACCCTTGCATCCTTGACTATCGTTGACTGGAGATTACCGTTCGAGGTCGAGAGGGTTGCGTCGGTCGAATATTTTAACTTGTGACTCTAGGACTTAAAGGATCATCAGTCCGGACCACGAGAAATAAGCACTGGGCTTCTTGCTGGTACGGGGCTCGGGGGTGTCTATAGAGGCCGGAAGGCTTGATCCTCGTGTTCGTGGAGGTTTGTATGGGGTTTGTGGGGATGGTTTTCTAGTATTTATTGGCCTGGGCTGTGTAGCACTCTGCCGGCATTGTAGCTTGCTGTCTGTCCCCTTGCTACCAAAATAATAATAATCTTGCCATTAGGAAAATAATTGGGTTTAGTCACACATCGGAGACGGAGTTTATTACCTGGTCCGTTCGGAGATCGACAACAATCCCTTTGTCTGTGCTACCCGTGCGGTCGGTACTAGGGGATACAATAGCCGCGAGTGATAGGACAAATACCGGTAGAAGGGCCAGTTGGAGCTGCAGGGATGCACAATACTTGTGCCACAGCTGAATTGATAAGGCGAGGTGATGAACACTATAGCAAGGCACGAAGGTTCGGTGGGAAAAAAGAGAGAAAAAAAACTTGATCATTGGACATGGTTCTGCTCTCAAGGAAGATATTTGGTGGTTTTTTTTGCTCAAGGATACTGCTATCTTGCTGCCTTGAGTCTAGATTTCGTGCGGCTATTATATCTGTCGGCCGCGCTTGTCCTGTATACTGGGGTACCGAATTCCACTCACTTTTAGCGCGGTGATAGGCAAGGCCATCACCCTGATTAGATCGAATACCACTTATTAAAAGAATAGACTAACTTATAGAAAGCTAACCTAGCCAATCAATGAACTTGACCTTCCCCTACTCGTAGCTGAATACAAACCGCCTTTTAGACCTTTTGGAGTCAGGAGGCGGAATAGAACCAGTGTCTGAAAACAGGCTAAGTGAGTTCATGCTAGGCCACTATAGTCATTGTTGGTTGTGGGGCACTCGAGTACTGTACAGTGCGGTATTCAATTTTTTTTGCAAAACCTCCGGAACTTGGATTACCCGTGGCCCAGGATTCGATAAGTTCCCCCAAAACCTAGTCTTGTGAGGCCATGATGATACAATAAGTGAATCACTTATTTATTTCCCATTTCGGAGATTTTATTCCGGAGACTTTAAAGAATGTCGGGTGCTCGGGTGCTAATGTGCCGCACTTGTCCTACCGGTAAGGTTGAGGTAGAGCTGCATTTTAACCGTGGAAGCGGGAAACCTCCACAAGCACTGGCAGGGGTTGCTTGTAATATCATATCGTGTATCGTACTCGTAGAGAAGTCGGGCACACCCAGGAACTGGTGCAGATTATTAGTTCATTCAGGAAACCCTAAACCTCAGATACCCTATTTCCCAACGAAAATGTTGAATAAGGCGGGCGTCTTATTTCAGGAATTCTACGGGCACTCAGGCACTACTCGCACTCGGGCACTACTTGTACGGCACTTGACCGACCGGTATCTTGATGTGGAGCTGCGTTTTGACCGTGGAAACGCGAGATCTGGACAAGTAGGCAAGCTATGCTGAGGGGCGTCAGTGCTCGGGGATGATGTTCCTAAGACAGGATGAATACCTCCCTGTTTCCGTTATTGGAATCCCTTATAGCACTGTGCACGGTACTGTTGCCAGCTGATATGGGTAGACTGACAGCCCGGCCCCGATGCGTTGGGGTGGATTGGCGAGGATCGGGAAACTATCTCTCTCGTTAATTTTGTCATGTGTTGTTAAACTTCCCGACCCCAATGGGGGGTGCCAGGCCGCCTCGTTTCAATAAAATTTTCGCCGGTCTGCCAGTAACGTCTCTAGCACATCGTTAGATCCCGCGTGCACAAATACGATCCCCAAGCAAATTCCTGTGTGATACCTCGTGTCACCGTAACAACAACTTACAAGCACAGAGACCCACTTTTAGTATGATGATTGGTACGATAATATGTTAATTACTGGTAGAAATTGCCTGCTACATACGCTATGGCTTGGGTGCGCTCATGGTTCTGTTTAGTTTTTGGGTTTGGTGGGGGGAGCATGGCTTGAGCGGACCGGGGGTGATGGCGATATAAATACGGTATCGGACGCCTCTCTTCCTAATGCCCCTCTAGCAGGTCTCGTATTCACAAAATCTTCACCCTGCTCGTAGGATAATATTACACTTATCTGCTACCAATTCCTATCTTGAAAATGGCAACGAAAACTGAAGATCTCACTGAACTCTCTAACATTATCTCTACAAGCGTGAAGAGCTATCTCTCCTACCTTCCCACCCCACCAACCTTCCGACCGGCACCTCCGGTTCCCGTGACTGATGAGGTGGCCATCGAAGCAAAAGAGCAGCTCTTGCAGGCATGTCGGAGGATGATTTCTCTGGTTGATGGCCCCATACAGACAGTGTTGGGAGTGGCAGGGGCGTTTTATGAGACCACCGCTCTGAAATTGGCCTACGACATGAAGCTTGCGCACAACGTGCCCCTTGATGGGTCGCCTATTGCTCTGGCGGAGTTGGCTACGAAGACGGGAGCACCTGAGGAGACTATCTGTTAGTTTTGCTTTCCCTGTCGGGGGTCAGTAGTGGGGAATAGCATGCTAATGTGCTTTTTTCCTCGGGGGATGTAGTGCGAGTGATGCGAATATTAACCTTCAAGTATGTGTTTGTCGAGACGGCGCCGGGGTATTTTGCGCATACTTGTGGCTCTGCGGCAATTGGGGTTCCTGGAATTGAGGCTATGATGGCACATTGGTGATTAGCACTCCCTTTAAATTCTCTCTCTATATGTATCTCTCGTGAATTTTATTTACTCACCATCTCCCCCTTCCACAGTATTGATGAATGCTTCACCTCCGGCCCACATACCTCCAACGTTTTGCGCGAAAATAACTTTGCGGCTCCTGAAGATAGTAGAAAATCGGCCTTCAGTCGGGCCTTTAATAGTATTCCGCCCCCTTTCTCCCCCGCGGACCCAGCACAACTAACCCTCCTCTTAGCAAACAAGAACTTCTTTGAACATGTCTACACTGATGACAAGCCTATGGGCACACGTTTCAGCCAAGCCATGACAGCCGTGAGCAATTCCCGTGGCCATTACAACCTTGTAACAGTGTATGAACCCCTCCTCTCTGCCCCGAAGGGCACAATATTGGCAGATATTGGCGGTGGCATTGGACACGTCGCCATCGCCGCTGCGCAGAAGCTCCCGAACTTGAAATGCGTTGTGCAGGATATAGGAATGGTGGTCGGTGAAGGGCGCGATGGGATACCAGAAGAACTTAAGGACCGTTTGGAGTTTCAAGAGAATGATTTTTTCAAAGGGCAGCCGATTAGTGGGCCTGGAGTTTACTACTATCTTAGGCATATCCTGCATGATCATCCTGATCCGTGGGTTTCCATCTCGCTTGCTTTCTTGGGGGAAGGAATACTAACTAGGTGGGGATGACATAGTACCTGTAAGGAGATCCTATCACATATTGTGAACGCTATGGACCCGAGCTCTAGAATCCTCATTGATGAGTGCATCATGGATGAGCGTGTGGGCCCTGAGGCTGATAGGGTGTCGATCATGAAGGATATTCATATGCTTATCATGTTTAATAGTAAGGAGAGGACAGAAGCTCAGTGGTCGGCGCTCCTGAAGAGCGTGGATGAGAGATTGGTTGTTTCGAGGGTGTGGAGGGCCAAGAAAGATAATACCGGGATTATTGAGGCTAGGCTGGCTTGATAGCGCGCGTTGGGTGATAGTGAGACTACTAGCAAGGCAACTAGAGGCCAAAGGGGCGGAGCCTCTGCTTATTCGGGACGCCGAAATGGTCGAACTACAGTTTAAACCCTATACAGAGAAATTCTGGGGCATACCGCCCAAAGAGTTATTTTCTGTGCTTTCTTGGATTGCTTTAGAGCGGGCTAGTCGGATAGTTAACATAGGAAGAGAGTTGAGTTTAGTAATCCGCTGGAAACGGAATTCGTATTAGTCCATTGGCAGGCGGATGGCAATCCCTTCGTCTATAGTCTACTACGTGGACGGCAGATAGATAAAATAATTACGAGTGATAGGATAAGTATTAGCGGCAATTACTAAGACAAGCAATGAATACTACAGTAAGGCATGAAATTTCAATGGGGGGGGAAAGGGGAAAGTAACAAGGAAAAGAGAAAAAAAGAAAAGAAAAAAAACCCGGTTATTGGTATATGGTTCTGCTCTCAAGGAAGATGTTTGGTGGTCTGTTGCTCATAGGATACTAGTATCCTGCTGTTTTGAGTCCAATTTTCCGGTGACTATTAAATCTATCGGCAGTACTTGCATACTGGAGTACCGAAATTCACTCACTTTTAGCGAGGCGATAGGTAAGGTCATCACCCTGATTAGTTCGAATATCACGTGTCAGGTTCACTTATACATTTTTCGCCCGTCTCCGGCACATCATGAGATCCCGCGCGACCGCGATCCCCGGCAAATTTCCGTGTGATCCCTCGTGTCACCGTAACAATAGCTTACAAGCACAGAGACTGACTTTTAGTATGATGATTGGCACGATAATATGTTAATTACTGGTATATAGCGATTGTCTGCTGCACATGCCATGGCTTGGGTGCATTCATGGTTCTGTTTAGTTTTTGAGTCTGGCGGGGGGGGGGGCATGTCTTGGGCAGACCCAGGGGTGATGATGATATAAATATGATATAGGAGTTCCTCCTCCTAGCGCTGCTTGAGCAGCCCCCATGTTTATAAAATCTTTGGCTTTACTCGTAGGATAACATTGCACCGATCTGCTACCAATTCTGATCTTGGAAATGGCAACGAAAACTGAAGATCTTACTGAACTCTCCAACATTATCTCTACAAGCGCGAAGAACTATCTCTCCCATGTTCCCACTCCACCAACCCTCCGACCGGCACCTCTTGTTCCCGTTACCGACGAGGTGGCCATCGAAGCAAGAGAACAGCTCTTGCAGGCATGTCAGAGGGTGATTTCTCTGGTTGAGGGTCCCATAGAGACAATAATTGGGATGGCAGGGGCGTTTTATGAGACCACCGCTCTGAAATTGGCCTACGACATGAAGCTTGCGCACAACGTGCCACTTGATGGGTCTCCTATTGCTCTGGCGGAGTTGGCTGCAAAGACGGGAGCGCCTGAGGAGACTATCTGTTAGCTTTGCCTTCGCTGTCGGGGGTTAATGAGTGGGGAATAGCATGCTAATGTGTTTTTCTCTTGGGGGGATGTAGTGAGAGTGATGCGACTATTGACCTTCAAGTGTGTATTTGTCGAGACCGCGCCGGGGTACTTTGCGCATACTGGTGGCTCTGCGGCTATTGAGGTTCCTGGAATTGGCGCCCTGGTTGGGCATCGGTGATTAGCACTCCCTTTAATTTTCTCTCTCTTTATATGTGTCTCTCGTAGATTTTATTTACCATCTCTCCCCCTCCGTAGTGTTGATGAAGGCTTCACCTCCGGCCCACACACATCGGACGTTCTTCGCGAAAATAACTTTGCGGCTCCTGAAGATAGTAGAAAATCGGCCTTTAGTCGGGCCTTCAATAGTAACTCATCCCTCTTCCCCGTAAACCTAACACAGCTAACCCTCCTCTTAGCAAACAAGAACTTCTTTGAGTATGCCTACACCGATGATAAGTCTATGGGCACACGTTTTAGCCAAGCCATGACAGCTGTGAGTGGTGTCTCATTCAACCTCGTGACGATCTATGAGCCCCTCCTCTCCGCCCCCAAGAGCACAATATTGGTAGATATTGGCGGTGGCATTGGACACGTCGCCATCGCTGCAGCACAGAAATATGCAAACTTGAAATGCGTTGTGCAGGACATAGGAATGGTAGTCGGTGAAGGGCGCGATGGGCTTCCAGAGGAGCTTAAAGACCGTGTGGAGTTTCAAGAGAATGATTTCTTCAAAGGGCAGCCGATTGGTGGGCCTGGAGTTTACTACTATCTTAAGCATATCTTGCATGATCATCCTGATCCGTGGGTTTCCATCTCATCTGGTTTCTTTGGGGAGAGAATACTAATTGGGTGGGGGTAATCTAGGGCTTGTAAGAAGATTCTGTCGCGCATTACGAATGCTATGGATTCGAGCTCTAGGATTCTCATTGATGAGTGCATCATGGATGAGCGTGTGGGCCCTCAGGCTGATAGGGTGTCGATCATGAGGGATCTTCATATGCTCGCTATGTTGAATGGTAAAGAGAGGACAGAAGCTCAGTGGGCGGCACTGCTAAAGAGCGCGGATAAAAGATTGGTTGTTTCGAGGGTGTGGAGGGCCAAGAAGGATAATACCGGGATTATTGAGGCTAGGCTAGCTTGATGGCGCGCATTGGGTTATGTTAGCAAGACCACTGGCATGGATTTATAGAATGAAGAAATGGGAAGGGGACCGATAGGGGTACTATTCGCCTAAGCATATTTCTTATCTAGATGTTCTTCTGAAGCTTTCTATTTCCGGTTAGGCAGGGAACAGTTTTTAAACACATGATTCCTCTCCCAAGCCAAAGTAATTCAAAACCCGCAATCATGATCATTACCAATTGGGCACACGTACTGGAATCCTGTTATCCTATCAGTCTGGGACCCATAATAGGGCTTCCTTCGATCCGGCCAGTGTCACTCGGACTATGCCGTAAAAACCGAAATAATTGAGAATCACGCTAGGACGTTGGAGTCGCTTCTCCTGGCAAGGTCTGTTCTATTTTTCTTTTCCATGTCCCAAGCGAGGGCTGAGCGAGAATATTCTCTCTGTGCTTTCCCCCCTAATTTATAAGGGAAATTCTGGACGTTCTAGGGTCATACTCAATTATTCCTGTTTTTACGGTGACGGATCCCAAATGCTTGATCTGCGTGCGTTCGGTTTCCCGGATGTACCGGTATGTGTGTATACTAAATGTCAGTTTTTTTTTTACTTGTAACCTATCTTTGCTTAATTTATCTATATTTCCTATCTTCGAAGTTTTAATTACTCGAGTAGTCCGAGCTATTGGTGTCATAGGTGGTTAATATTAATTGTGCTCTCACCTGTCGTTGCATTGACGAGTAGAAATATCTGTCCCGGTATCATACTTTAAATGGTCGAAGCGTATTGTGTCGTTGCTGACTTATCGCTCTGCGGTGACCGAATTTCTTCAGGTCTGAAAAGCCCTGCGTGCTACCTTATTTTACACTTCTCTCAGGTCTTGCAACCCACCCAGGACTCCTCGCGCAAACTCTGTAAAGATATCGTATAACACGATGAGTTAATCGCTTTTTTTATTTTCCATTAGAGGCATTCAGCCCCGGGTCGAAAAAGTGTTTTTCGAGCGCCAAGTTTCTAGCTATCTGCCAGTTTTGTATGCAAAAAAGCGTTACACACACCAAAGCTTTTCGACTCGAAAAACCTGCATAATCGTTCTTCAACCCCGGGGCTGAATGCCTCTATTCCGGAGACTTCAAAAAACGTCGGGTCCCAACGAAAATGTTGAATAAGGCGTGCGCCTTATTTCGGAAATTCTACGGGTACCGGTACTGAAAACAAACTTTCCGGCCAAAGAAGTCTCACCACCGGAGGCACCGGAAAACCATACTCAATTGTATTTGCCCTCAATCAAATCACTAAAATTCCCTCAAAGTCTCAAACCAGAATTACTTGAAAAGAAAACCCAGTGAAAAAGAAACCTAGTTGTGTTCGCACCACAAACCTTCCTTCGTCCCTTCTCCCGTCCATCAAAAGAAGAAGAAAAAAACAAGCAAGAAATCATCCCTTCCTTTCAACCACCTCTTGGGCCGGGTGGGCCCAATATATCACAACCAAGCCAGCAACCGAGCAACCGAGCAACCATAACATGCCATCAAATCCCGCCTATCCCACCAAGCTCCATATTTTCTAGCCAAACAAAGCTTCTTCATGAACTATCATCCGTATTATCTAAAAATCAAAATCATGTAGCAAAAACAAAAGTAACCGACCCAGGCGAATTTTTATCCCTCACAGTACTCCGGCACTATTCGCACTCGGATACTACTCATACAGCACTTGCCCGACCGGTATGTTGATGTGGAACTGCGTTTTGACCGTGGAAACGGGAAATCTGGACAAGTAGGCAAGCTATGCTGAGGGGCGTCAGTGCTCGGGAATGATATTCCTAAGCCAGGATCAATACCTTCCTGTTTCCGTTATTGGAATCCCTTGTCGCACTGCGCACGATATTGTCGCCAGCTGACATGAGTAGACTGGCAGCCCGGCCCCGATGCGCTGAGATGGATTGGCGAGGATCGGGAAACTATCTCTCTCGTTAATTTTGTCATGTATTGTTAACTTCCCGGCCTGGATGGGGGGTGCCAGGCCGCCTCGTTTCAATACATTTTTCGCCTGTCTCCGGCACATCATTAGATCCCGCATGCACAACCGCGATCCCCGGCAAATTTCCGTGTAATCCCTCGTGTCACCGCAACAATAACTAACAAGCACAGAGACTCGCTTTTAGTACCGGCATGATGATTGGCACGATAATATGTTAATTACTAGTATATAGCAATTGCCTGCTAGTCTACACACGCCATGTCTTAGGTGCGTTCATGGTTCTGTTTAGTTTTTGAGTTTGGCGGGGGGAGCATGTCTTGGGTGGACTCAGGAGTGATGATGATATAAATATGATATAGGAGTTCCTCCTCCTAGCGCTGCTTGAGCAGCCCCCATATTTATAAAGTCTTCGGCTTTACTCGTAGGATAACATTGCACCAATCTACTACCAATTCTGATCTTGGAAATGGCAACGAAAACTGAAGATCTCACTGAACTCTCCAACATTATCTCTACAAGCGCGAAGAACTATCTCTCACATGTTCCCACTCCGCCAACCCTCCGACCGACACCTCTTGTTCCCGTTACCGACGAGGTGGCCATCGAAGCAAGAGAACAGCTCTTGCAGGCATGTCGGAGGGTGATTTCTCTGGTTGAGGGTCCCATAGAGACAATAATTGGGATGGCAGGGGCGTTTTATGAGACTACCGCTCTGAAATTGGCCTACGACATGAAGCTTGCGCACAACGTGCCCCTTGATGGGTCTCCTATTGCTCTGGCGGAGTTAGCTTCGAAGACGGGGGCACCTGAGGAGACTATCTGTTAGCTTTGCCTTCGGCCCCTCGCTGTGGGGGTTAGTGAGTGGGTGATAGCATGCTAATGTGTTTTTCTCCTGGGGGATGTAGTGAGAGTGATGCGACTATTAACCTTTAAGTATGTGTTTGTCGAGACCGCGCCGGGGTATTTTGCGCATACTAGTAGTTCTGCGGCTATCGAGGCTCCTGGAATTGGCGCTCTGGTTGGGCATCGGTGATTAGCACTCCCTTTAATTTTCTCTCTCTTTATATGTGTCTCTCGTGAATTTTATTTACTCACCATCTCTCCCCTTCCATAGTGTTGGCGAAGGCTTCACCTCCGGCCCACACACATCGGACGTTCTTCGCGAAAATAACTTTGCGGCTCCTGGAGATAGTAGAAAATCGGCCTTCAGTCGAGCATTCAATAGTATCCCATCTCCTCTCCCCGTAAACTCAACACAGCTAACCCTCCTCTTAGCAAACAAGAACTTCTTTGAGTATGCCTACACCGATGATAAGCCCAGGGGCACACGTTACGGCCAAGCCATGACAGCTGCGAGTGGTGTCCCATTCAACCTCGTGGTGATCTATGAGCCCCTCCTCTTCGCCCCCAAGGGCACAATATTGGTAGATATTGGCGGTGGCATTGGACACATCGCCATCGCTGCAGCACAGAAATATGCGAACTTGAAATGCGTTGTGCAGGACATGGGAATGGTGGTCGGTGAAGGGCGTGATAGACTTCCCGAGGGGCTTAAAGACCGTGTGGAGTTTCAAGAGAATGATTTCTTCAAAGGGCAGCCGATTGGTGGGCCTGGAGTTTACTACTATCTTAAGCATATCTTGCATAATTATCCTGATCTGTGGGTTTCCATCTCATCTGGTTTCTTGGGGGAGAGAATAATAATTGGGTGGGGGTAATATAGTGCCTGTAAGCAGATTCTGTCGCGCATTACGAATGCTATGGACTCGAGCTCTAGGATCCTCATTGATGAGTGCATCATGGATGAGCGTGTGGGCCCTGAGGGTGATAGGATGGCGATCATGAAAGATCTTCATATGCTCGCTATGTTTAATGGTAAAGAGAGGACAGAAGCTCAGTGGGCGGCACTGCTGAAGAGCGCGGATAAAAGATTGGTTGTTGAGAGGGTGTGGAGGGCCAAGAAAGATAATACCGGGATTATTGAGGCTAGATTCGTTTCTGGTGTGCGCCGGGCGATGCTAGCAAAACTATAAGTAGGAATTTATAGAATCGATCCGAATTCGTTTCATCTTTGGTTATTTTCTTTGGCGGGACCAGTATTTTCGCCCAACGGGGCGATGGGTCGGGGATTGTAACAAGTTTTCTCCTGTCTACACGGAAGTAGAACAGGGCGGAGCGTTAGGCCTGCTGGCGCTGGTTTTGGGGGGGGGCTCAAGAGGCTAAGACAAGAAGGTCTTAGAAGAACGGAGGAATGGGAAGGGGAGCAGTAGGATCGCTATTTGACTAAGCTTGTATCTTATCTAGGTGTTCTTCTGAAGTTGTTTTCTGCCAGCCAAGAAACAGTTTTAAACACTTGATTCCCCTCTCAAGCGGAAGTAATTCAAAAACCTGCAATCATGATCATTACGGCCGAGTCTCCGCCTACTAGAATTCTGGAATCCTACCAGAGTCTGCAACCTATAGGCCATCCTCCAACCAGGCCTTCTTTCTACTGCCGGCATACATGACTATTCTTTCACTTGGAATACTGAATGCATAAATATGCTAGTACAAGCAAGAGACTAAACATAAAACAAGCTGCCAGATCCCTAAACAATCCTGGGGATGAAAGCAAATAAAAATAAACTAAATGAAATAAAACTATAAGCAAAAGAAATCACCATAGCAAGTAGTGTCATATTACAGGAACATGTCTGCACGTTACAGGAGTGCAGACTACTGGCTGAAGAATGCTGTTATTGGGTCTGGATTGCTTGTACTGTGCACGAGTGTTGTGATTGCGTTCCTTGGCACTAACGGTGAGGTGGTCACATATTGCTATTCGTACTATAGCGGACCCTAAATGCTTGATCCGCGTGCGTTCGGTTTTCCGGATGCATCGATATGCGATGCTGGCTTGGTTTGAGAGACTCGTTAAGGGGTTTCGTTCTTTCTTTCTTCCATTTATTTTCACCACTGATCTTGAGTAGGATTGGCCTTGGGCGCTGGCGTGCGTTCTTAAGTAGGGCATTCGGTCAGAGAAATCACTTGGGGTATAAATCTCCTGTGCTCATTCTGGGGGAGATAACTCGGGGAAAAAATGATGAAGCATCTGCTCGTTCCGGATGTTGAAATGGTCGAACTACAACTTAAGCACTGTATGGAGAGATTCTGTGACATCATGCAAAGGATTATTTTCTGTGCTTTCCTGGATTGCTTTAGAGAGGGCTAGTCCGATAGTTGCTATAGTGATGTGCAAGTACCGGCAGAATTGGAGAGCCTAACTTGAAACAATAGTGCTGCAAATCTTACGTTTTATCAAATAATAGCTTGGTGGCGAGATTTGCAGACTGGCAGTTCGGCCTAGGCAGTTGTTTTCACTTCGGGAGGCGCGCTGGTGCTCAACACCCCCATAATTATGTGCGAGATCGTGCATTTGTCGACTTTGGCTTCGCCCCTGCACAAGATATCGCCTAGCATAGAGAACCGGCATAGTGGTAATACCGGTATGAGATATGGCTTTCGAGCTGTTGAAGCCATATCAAAAACCCTTGCCTCCTTTACCGTGCTGACTGGAGCTCACTGTTCTAGGTTTAGAACGTTGCGTTGGGCGAATATTTTCAACTTCAACCTCAAGGCATAGCAGACCACCAACCCAAGCCACGAGAAATCCGGACAGGGTTTCTTGCTGGTACAGTACTCGGGTGTGCCAGGGAAGACATAAGGCTTTGTGTTCCTAAATGTTTGTATGTGGTGGTAGGGATAATTTTCGAATTTGTACCGACCTAGTCGGTTCGGCACTCTATTGGCCAGGCGTGGGAAATTAGCAAGGGGGATTGCCGGTATTGTAGCTTGCTGTTTACCCATCGGCCGCCGAAAAGAATCTTGCTAATAGGAAAAGGGTGGGTTCAGTCACTTATCAGAGAGTAGTATTTAGGTTAGTTTATTCATAGGCCAATGAAAATACGAGACCATGCTATGCCACTATGGCTTCTGTTGGCGGTGCTCAAGGATCGTGCTGTCTCGTGCTATATGTCCTTTCAAGAAGACCAGGTGTTGCTTAGGTTGTATGGTACCCCGCATCTGGAATCGGCCTTGTAGTTGCAACATATGCGCATGCTCGATACTTGTAACGTGATTCTGTTGATCTATCTATGGGGTTTCTCCTGTTACTATAGTTTTACTTGGTTTAGCTGTTTTCGTTTGTTTTCACCTCTGGAATTGTTTTGGTTTCTGCTAGGTTGTTTTAAGTTTGGATTATATATTTTTTGTGTTAGTATTGCCGTGCACTAGGACCCTAGGCCTAGGAATGGGCATATATACCAGTAGTAGGAAGAAGGCTTAGCTGGAGGATGCCTGGGATTTCAGAGTTCTGGTAGGTGCACACTCACGGGTAATGATCATGATTGCGGGTTCTTGGATTACTATCATTTGCGAAGGAAATTATCTATTAAAGATAACTTTCTCGGCTAATAGAAAACAGCAGACTCCAAACAGATCACTAGATAAGAACTATGCTTGGTTGAATTGCGATTCTATCATTTTTCTTCGCATCTCTGTTCTTCTAAGAACCTCTTGTTTTGGCCTCGCGGGCCTCCATTAGGAACAGCGCTAGCCGGCAGGCCGACCGCTTAGCCCTAGTGACTTTAAAGTTCTCTTACGAGTGTAGCAGAGAGATATAATAGTCACGTGCTTTATCCAGGAATACCGCAGCCGGAAGGTTCACCAAATTTTCCTTATGATATCCACATGACTACTGTAGCAGGCTTCCACTGTCTACAAGTGGGGCCGATTGATATATTAGTCACCATCTTTAGCCTAATTCTCACTTAATTAGAAAAAGCAGGGTCTATTGGATTCAAGAAGGATGATTCTTAGGTAGCTCTATAGAGAGCTTTCCTCATTCATTGTTGATTATGGTGGTTGATTTTAGTTGACTGCAAGGCCGATTTCGGATGTCCGGCACCGCAGAACCCTAATCAATGCTCTGTCTTGGCGAAAAACTGTTGTTTACGAGACAATAATAATTATTATGGCACAGTACGGTACCCGACGTTTCTTTCTTTCCTTCTTTCCCCCTTCTTTTTTTTTAAAAAAGTGTCCAAAACGTGGGTTACATGTCAGTGGCCCAGGCGATCACAAGCTCCCGCAGAATCTGCTGCTACGAGGCCAGGAATTATACGATAAATGAATCACTTATTTATTTCCAATTCCGGATGTTATCAAAAAAAAAAAAAAAACGTTGAGCACTGCTCGTACGAGTACAGCACTTGTCCTACCGGTATGTTGAAGTGCGAAATCTCGGCAAGCGAATACAGGAGTTGCGTGTGATATCTCATGCGTTACTTAACTAATCCAGATTCAGATGCGGTAGCCACCCACTAAGCTATAGTGGGGACTCCAATATTGGTATGGTATTCCTAAGCCAGGGTGAAGGTCTCCTCCTTTCGCCTTCTCATCACACTGTATTATACGAAACTGTTGTAATTGTAGCTGATGCCAGTCGACGGGCGACCCAACTCTAATGCACTCTGGCGTGTCGGGGAGAGTCGGAAATATAATTCTGCTGATCCTGTACGATTATGCAGACAAGGGACACTGGTATGTCTCCTGATTTTTATGGATAGGCTCGAGGACAACATACCACCCTGGCGATTTTCTGGACTCGAAATTTTTGCGATGATGGCGATGGGTGGCCCTCTCCACCCCAGTCGGGGAAGGGGAAAAAATGGAAGGGCTACGAAGGAGACAGAGTGCTCAAACATGACCCTTAGACTGTAGGCGTTGCGCCATCGGAATAACTGAGGCACCGTCCGACACTTCTGTGTTGAAGTAGGGGGCGGCCGGGGTGGAGCAACCAGTTGCCTCAAGTTCAGAGCCCTTCAAGGCTTACTCAAGTAGTTCTGGCTATAAAGAGTTAGCCTATGGCGTTTTATTGCGATTTTGAGACAAAACTAGGATAAGGATCTTATTTGAACGTGCTAATGCCACGAGGTGCTCCTCGGTTAATCTGGTAGTAGAGTGGAGGTGCCCCACATATTCTAGGATTTCCTCTACAAGTACAGCCAACTCCAAGGATAGCAGGGCCACTAGCAAGGCTCGGCATCCGTGAACTCGGGTATCTCTTGTACCGAATTTCAAACTTTTTTTGGCCTGGTGATAGGCGGGACCATCACCCCAATTAGTTTGAATAATACCTATTAAAGGAATGAGCTCACTCATAGAAACCTGAGCTAGCTAATCAACGAATCTGGTCTTTTCATAGTCAAAGATACTCGAGTAAACCACCCTTTACTCCTTTTAGAGTCAGGAGGTGGAACAAAACAAGTGCCTGAAAACAGGTTAAAGAATAGAGAGTTTGCACATGGAGACCTAGGTGGTAAGAAAACAGGTTCTTTTCGGTTAACCTAAAAGTCTTGGGCACCTAGGTGGGTGGAGAGACCTGGGAGAGGTGTAAAATGGGGCTTTTCAGACCTGAAGAAATTCGGTCACTGTATATAGAACAATAAATTGGTAACGACACAACACGCTGTCCATTTAGATATTTCCCAATATTTCCTTCACCAGTGGATAGTACTATCATGTTATTCGCAAATTTGTTGCCTCCTACCCAACTTGCGTAGCCCAAAATCTGAATTCGAGCAGGGAACCAATTTGAGGGCAATACGATATTAGTCTGCTCATTCCATTGTCACCTTGCAGCCAAGCTATTCCTACACCTGTTGCGCAAACTTATTCTTGCACCTAGTTCTACTTTCTGCTAACCGCCACCTAGGTCCTCATGCGCAAACTCTCTATTAATGCATCGTTATTCCATCTACACGAGTACTGGTCGCCGGTGCTTTGGACTTCTTAGCAACCTCTTCATACACCACCGCTTACACCCCTGCCGGTATTTTCCAAGCAGGTTTCCATGTGATCCCTCGGGCCACGGCAACAACTTACAAGAACACAGACCCACTTTTAGTATTATGTTGATTACTCGAGTACAAGTGTAGTGCTCGCTCAGGCAAGAAGTGCTCGAACACGAGTGCGGCCAATCGATATAATAATTACGTCCTTTATCCAGGAGCACAGCAGCCAGAAGGTTCACCAAAATTTTCTATCAGACTCACGTGACTAATATATCAATCGGCCCCACTTGCAGTTCGGACGGAAAGCGGGGATATTTCAAGGGTATTTTTAGGGATATTGTCGGGTCTGTGGATGGCTTCATAGATTTCCCGTCTTTCTTTGAACGATTTCGTAGGCTATTGCATGGTAGGAAAAATGGGTGGCTTCTATGTTTGCGATGTTATTGCTTAAGAAGAGGTTGAGACACCTTTAAGGAGGTCTGGGTGATCGTGGGGTTTTTTTAGTCATATAAAAGCGCGCTTTTCAGTCTTCACTCTTCTTATTTCTTCCGGCTTGATCAAGCGACCCACCACAGGGGTTTGCTTACCCCATGGAACGCAATGCCTTAGAGTGGACACCAGCTATGGATAGTCCGGTAATTCTGCTTAGACGAATATATTGAATCACTTACACCCTCTACACATCCATCCTTGGGCTTCCATAAGATGTCTTTATCCGCTCCCCCTTTACCCCTCAGTCTACCCTCCAGGAACCTTGGTTATCGAGACTGCCAATACCCGCGGGAGAGCACCTGAGGGGGGGACCCCCCAGAAATATGTTGAATACCTGTGGTATTTCCCTGCGCCGGCATGCCACGGCCTGAAAGCGGTCTCTACTCTGTTTACTTTTTGAGTCCGGAGGGGGGGAAGCATGTCCCGAGCTTACCTGGAGGGGGATGACTATATAAATACGGTGTCGGACACCCCCTCCTAGCGCTGCTTGACTGAATCTTCAACCCTACTGGTAGGATAACACTATACCGATCTGCTACAAATACCTACCTTGAAAATGGCAATAAAAACTGAAGATCTCACTGAACTCTCCAACATTATCTCTACAAGCGTGAAGAGCTATCTCTCTCATGTTCCCACTCCGCCAACCCTCCGACTGACACCTCTAGTTCCTGTGACCAACGAGGTGGCCGTCGAAGCAAGAGAACAGCTCTTGCAGGCATGTGGGAGGGTGATTTCTCTGGTTGGGGGCCCTATAGAAGCACCTATGGGGATGGCAATGGCGTTTCACGAGACCACCGCTTTGAGATTGGCCTACGACATGAAGCTTGCGCACAACGTGCCCCTTGATGGGTCTCCTATTGCTCTGGCGGAGGTGGCTGCAAAGACGGGAGCACCGGAGGAGACTATCGGTTAGTTTTGCCTTCGCAGTGCGGGATCAGTGGGTGGGGAATAGGATGCTAATGTGTTTTTTTCCCTGAGGGATTAGTGAGAGTGATGCGAGCGTTGACATTCAAGGGTGTGTTTGTCGAAACGGCACCGGGGTATTTTGCACACACTAGTAGCTCTGCGGCCATCGGGATTCCTGGCATTGAGTCTATGATTGGACATTGGTGATTAGCACTCCCTTTGCTCCTTTCTCTATAGATGTATGTATCTCTCGTGAATTTTACTTGCTCACCATTTTCTCTCTTCCACAGTGTTAATGAAGTCTTCCCCTCGGCCCCACACGTCTCCGACATTCTGCGCGAAAATAATTTCGAACCTCCCCAAGATAGTAGAAAATCGGCCTTCACTCGGGCCTTCAATAGTATCCCACCCCCTTTCTCCCCCGTGGACCTAGCACAACTAACCCTACTCTTAGCAAACAAGAACTTCTTTGAGTACATCAACACCGACGACAAGCCTATGGGCACACGTTTCAACCAAGCCATGACAGGCGTGAGCAGTACCCGTGGCCCATACAACCTCGTGGGGGTCTATGAACCCCTCCTCTCTGCCCCTAAGGGTACAACATTGGTAGATATTGGCGGTGGCATTGGACACGTCGCCATCGCCACAGCACAGAAGTTTCCAAACTTGAAATGCGTTGTGCAGGACATAGGAATGGTGGTCAATGAAGGGCGCAATGAGCTACCAGAAGAACTTAAGGACCGTGTGGAGTTTCAAGAGAATGATTTCTTCAAAGGGCAGCCGATTAGTGGGCCTAATGTTCGCTACTATCTTAGGAATATCTTGCATGACCATCCTGATCCGTGGGTCTCCATCGGGTCTGGTTTCTTGAGTGAAGGAATGCTAACTGGGGATAATGTAGTGCCTGTAGGGAAATCCTATCGCACATTGCGAATGCTATGGACTCGAGCTCCAGAATCCTTATTGATGAGTGTATCTTGGACGAGCGTGTGGGTCCTGAGGGTGACAAGTTGGCGATCGTTAAGGACTATCTTATGCTCATTATGTTCAATAGTAAGGAGAGGACAGAGGCTCAATGGGCGGCGCTGCTAAAGAGCGCAGACGAGAGATTGATTGTTGAGAAGGTATGGAAAGTCAAGAACCGTATCAGTGGGATTATTGAGGTTAGATTAGCTTGATGGCGCCCATTATGCGATGTTAGTAAGACTACAAGTAGGGCTTTATAGAATGAATGTGGATTCGTCGTCATGTTCAGTTGTCTTCCTGGGGGGAACCCCGTATTTTGGCCTAACGGGGTGGGGGGCCCGGAATGCAGACCGCCGGGTGAAAGGTACTGCCGTTGGGCTTAGATTGCTTTGGGGCGGGCTAGCCCTTTAGTTGCCATAGTATTATGCAGGTGGGGTACCGGTAGATTTGCAGTGGGCTCAACTTCTAACAACGGTGTTGCAAATCCTATGCTTTATCGATCGATACCCTGGTTGCGAGATTTGAAAACCGGTAGTTCGGCTTCGACGGGGTTTCATTTGGGAAGGCGGGCTGGTGCTAACTTAGACACCCGTATAATTACATGCGAGATCGTGCATTTGTCGGCTTTGGGTTCAACCCTGCGCAAATAATCGCCTATCATAGTATTGTAGGGAAAACTAAGATGGGGATAATTACGATATGGTCTTCTGGCTGGTGAAGCTGTATTAAAAACCCTGATCTCCTTTGCTATCGTTGGCTGGAGATCGCCGTTCGAGGTTTAGAATGCTGCGTCGCGGGAATATTTTTATTTCTAATTGTAGAACCTAAAGAACTAGTAGCCCAAGCCATGAGAAATCCGCACTGGGTTTCTTGCTGGTACGGTGAAAAGCTACTAAAATTGGGACTACCCGATCACAGACAATTCGGCAAAGAAACAAGAACACAATTTCATTTAGTACCGGTACTGCCAAGCACGTGGATTGACGAGAGGAGAATTACCCAGTAACCCGTAAAACATCGTGAATGGCTGATATTGTCAGTCTAGCAGCTTAGAGCCGTAGTCAAAGGGGTATTTAAGGGAGGAAAGTGGGCGAGAGAAGACCATCAACACAGCACCCTGAAAATAATCAACTTTCATCACTTTTTCTTTTACCTTCATCTCACTCTGCAGCCAGTTATGAGAATGTGATCAACAGCTCAACTAATCCTTTCTCTTCCGTCCTCTAGATACATTATTGATTAGTTTGCTTCGCACGGAGGTACAGGGCATAAGTTTGGTTATTATAGGTTACACGGGGGGTGAGAGTGGCAGACCTCGCTTATGGAACCTACAAAACTTATGCCCTGTCGATCAGAGCAGTGCCTTTCGGGATCGCCATCACCTTCACAAGAACGCCGGTGAGGGAGGACTTCTGACAGTGCTCTGTATCATCCATGATTTTTTCATGTGAGGGGGTGCCATGCTATTCTCGCTTAGCCTTGGCTAACTAAGCTTTCACCAAGACTTCTGTCTGGTGGCTGTATCCAAGTTGAAGCTAGCCACTTATAATCAAAGTTCCCAGATAAAGAGTCTGGCTTCAATTCGGGTGTGCAACTACTGTACAGTACTGTTGCGGGTCTTCCCCGTCAGGCGTACTTTTATGGGAATTGGCAATCTTGACTGCAGAGGTCCCGGTGAGGACGATTTGCAGATGAAAACAAAAGAAAGCAAAAACCTATGATTGAAGCAGACGAACAGATGCTGGGTAGTCGTACTTGATTGATCTGACCAAGGACGAAAACAATGATGGATGAAAAACTAAAAGGATGGTTTCTTCAAACCGAAGAAAAATCCCACTCTGCTCCCTGATGCTTCGAGGTGTTTTCACCTCTTTTAAATCACAGGAAAGGTACTAGCTAAGCCGCCAAGCTCTCAACTACGTAAAACCATACGCAATCATCACATAAGAATACAAAAGATCGTGAACGCCACTGGCCTGTGCCGCAGTACTTTACCTTTAAACTCCTTCCTTCATGCTTACCCTGGCCAGACATTGACTACTTACGCCTGTGGTTGGGAGACTACCAGGTTGTGGACCGTTGCTCCTCTAATACTAATCCTTCAAGATGCAGATTCCTCGCGGCAAGAAAGTTGCACCGCTCCGTCAACCAACTCCAAACCTCCACCACTGATTAATATACCGGTGCTCGAGTACGAGTACCGTAGACCACCACTCGAGTAGTACGGCAGCGTCAAAGCGTTTTTGAAGGGAACTGCTATTGCATACAGGTACACTCGTGTCTAATAAGTTTCCGTACCCCTTAGCGCAACCACACAACCCCAGCAAAATGA